>CAUYRT010024612.1:0-27821 GCA_963574885.1 Lepilemur ruficaudatus
GAAATTAGCTGGACAACTAAAAATATATAGAAAAAATTAGCCGGGCATGGTGGCACATGCCTGTAGTCTCAGCTACTTGGGAGGCTGAGGCAGAAGGATTGCTTGAGCCCAGGAGTTTGAGGTTGCTGTGAGCTAGGCTGATGCCATGGCACGCTAGCCCGGGCAACATAGTGAGACTCTGTCTCAAAAAAAAAAAAAAAAAAATTTTCTGGTGTGTCATGACATTATATATGATCTTAAAATGTTTTTCATTTTTCCTGTCTTTTCTGTAATTAGTATGTATTTATATATATATATATAAAGGCCATTAGGCTGGGCACAGTGACTCACACCTGTCTTCCCAGAACTTTGGAGGCCGAGGTGGGAGGATCGCTTGAGGCCAGGAGTTGGAGACCAGGCTGGGCAACATAGTGAGACCCCATCTCTGAAAAAAAAAAACCCAACAGACAATAATCCTTATTAAAACAAAGTAATTTTTATGTGAGTTAAACTATGAAACTAGGAGAATAATTCTGACATGAGAATTATTTTGATATTTTGAAAAAAACCTAATGCTTTGAAAGTCTTAAGTCTGTGATTCAATTTTACCTAATAAAATTTAGAGGTTCTTTAGATTCAGAGGGATTTTGAGTTTCTTGAGTCCTGAACCTTGATAGACATAGAAAACCATTTTTTTAAATATTTGTTTTTACTCTAGCCCAGGTTCCAATCCAAAGGAAAACCATTTTTAATGAGAGATGTTGGAGCTATTAAATAGACTTGTGAGTGGTTTTTGTTTTTAAAATAAGAGATAATTAGTTTTAGCTAGTGTAAGGATTTAAGCAAAATATACAATATTTAAGTGATGAATATAGATGATCATTTCTAAATTTTTAACACATAAAAAGGTTCCCAAAGGAATTTTTTAAGAAGCACATTTTCCTTATGCATCTTTTAAATATTCAATTTGGAAATAATTGACTTTCAAATATTTTGAAAAACATAGCTCTTAGGTAAATCATAAACGTGTTCATTTTGGTATAAAGTAGGAAAATAAAGGAAAATTACTTTGCATCCTTTCATGGCCATTTTCTACACAGTAATACCATGTATCTCAAAGTTTATTCTTTTCAAATGCCAAATATTAGTTGGAATATAATAAAATTCTTTGAAAAGTTGATTAGTGTAGTGAAAAAAATTTTACTTTTAAACGTAAGTGAAATCTTGTGTCTGATTTGGTAATATTCCTGATTACACTTTTTGCATGTGCTTCTTTCTGGCTTTGGTTTAACAATGCCTCATGGTCATGTTAGCATGGCTATTGCTCGTGAGACACACAGCGCATGAAGTTAACAATGCTTTCGGCTGCAAATTGTGCAATCCCTGACTCATGGGGGCTTAAAGCAGCTGGGCATCGTTTCCCCACACAACACGGAGTCTGGAGGTCTGCATTTCTGGCACTGGTTCGTCAGCTCGGTGGACCTGTCTCTGCAGCTCTCTTGTCTTTCGTCACGGTTGGGAGATGACTGCTGCAGCTCTGAGCCTTGTGCTCGGTTCCGGAGGCAGGGAGGGCGGAGGTGGGCAGGAGGGCGAGTTGGCAGTGTCTGGCTCTTGTTCCAGGACAACAAGAATTTTCCCAGAGACCTCTCAAATAGATACCAGCTTCTGTGTCATTGGCCAGAACGGGGTTACATGTCCATCCTAGCTGAGGGAGGGAAAAGGCAGAAACAAAAATCATACTGTTTATATGTATAAAGCACAGATATACATATAGCACATAAACAGACATACGGTGTATCTAGGGTGTTAAAACTTCATGGATGGGGCAATTAGGAAAAAGTGTCTCAAAAACCTGTTAGGGAGACGATAATGAAAGAAAAGTTGAGAAGTACTGGCTTAGACCACCAGTGATTCATTGCCTGGGGCTTTGCAGATTGTCTGACAAACAAAATTAAGTTCTATTACTAATGACAAAGAGAAGCACAGATACAGAGAAGAAAACGAACAGTGCCTGCCGTAGATAATGCCATAAATTAAATTAATGAACAGCTTACATTATCTTGTGATTGTTGGTTGTCTCTCACTGGACTGTAAACTTAAAAGTAGGAACTATGTCTTATTTGGACATATGTCTTTGTAGATTAGTAGTACACTAGTCCTTCAGCATATATGTTATGTAGGTTGAATGGAACGAACATTTTACCTAGCGTGTTTTATAGTTGCACCATCACCCCCAATGTCAATTTGCACGTTTCTCTCCCCTAAAGCCTTCAGCAGCTTGCAGGCGCAAGGTCCAACTTCTCATTCTTGCTTCCTACCGCTTCCTCAGCCACCCACTGGCGCGGGCACACGGAGCTCCTCGCTCCCCAAACGCAGCTTTGCCCTCAGTCCTCTGTGCGGTAGTCCTTGCCAGGCCTGTCTTCTTCTCTTCAGGCTCCTTTCTCTTCTAGACTCTGTTCAATGTTACTGTCTCCGTGAGGCCTTTGGGCGGTTTTGACTGCCTAGCATACGCTTTCCTTCCTCGCCAACCTTTTAAATCCTTCCCTCCCCTAGTTTAAGTCCTGCTTCGTCTGCAAGGTCTTTTTTTTTTTTTCTTCCCGTGCAAAGTCTTTATAGTATCCCCAGTCCATGTGAATCTCCGTCTTTCTTAAATCCTATCTCATTTCCTATGCATTCGGTCCTTTGGTCACCTGATTAAATAGGTGTACCTAATGTCATCCTCACTTGTTACTTCTCCGACTCAAGCATCTGTATGTTGTCTTCACAATAGGCTAAATTTCAGGAAAGCAGGGAGTCTCCCATGATGCCCAGTGCTGTGTGTACAGGAAGCAATTAATAAAAGCTGGTTAAATAATAGATAAAATCGATAAATATCAATAGATAAAATGAGAGCCAACATGCTGTTGGAAATTCGGTTTTCTTTGCAGTTCTAGAACCCACTGTATTTGTGTTTCGACATGGCTGTACCAAACCTCACAGGGATTTACTCACAATAGAAAAATCTAGAGGCCGACTTAGGAGCCAGAAGCTGTCCACTAGCTCTGTTCTGCCTTCCAGCTCCTGTCCCTGTCTGCGACAGAGTGTTGGAGGCATGGAGGTGTGGCAGAAAGCTCAGGACTTTGGAGTTGGCCCTGGGGTTAAGTCAGTCCTGGCTCTGCTACTATTAGCTGTGAATCTGGAGCAAGTTATTTAATTTCTTTGGGCCTCAGTCATCATGTCTATAAAATGGGTGCAATATTAGCTACCATGTGAGATTGTTGTGAGGATAAAATGAGGTCTTATATGAAAGTGTCTGCCTCACAATGTGGTGCCTTGTAGATACTCAATAAGTGGTGCTGTGTATGTTTTGGGGGCAAATCACTTTGTTTTACTGAGTTTGCTTTGCAGTACTCCCTTGAAGAAAGGAAGTCTCTTAGGTGCACTTGTTTGAAAGATATTTCCATCAGAGTAGTTAGAATAAGAGTAATATCCACATGTCATAGCATGTTGAACTGGAATGAAACCCTCTTGTTGTATAGATGACGAACCCAGAGAGGGTGAGTAATTTGCTCCTGATTACAAAGCCAGCGGCAGAGATGAAATTGAATCTTGAATCCAGTTATCTTGACTCCTGATGAGGGCTTTTTTTTTTTTTTTAACTTGTCTAGGGTTGCTAGATCTAGCAAATAGAAAATACAGGATGCCAGTAAAATTTTGGATTTCAGATAAACAATAAATAATTTTACATGTAGGTATGTTCCATGGCTGTTAGTTAAAGAAAAATATACCATACTTGGAGAACAAGCTAGAAAAAAATGTGCAGAGGCTATCTGATACATAATTATGCTATTGGCAAGCTGATTCAGTAGGCACTGGGGACCTGCCTTTAAAAAGGAAAAATACCACTTTGGGGAAGTGAGGCTGTTGATGGTTTTTTTTAAGTTGTCTTATTACAAAAGTTTCAAACACATTCAAAAGAAAAGCAAGTAGTAAAACCAGTCCTGTCACTCAAATTCAGTGATTGTCAAGATATTCCATATTTGTTTCATCAATCTTTTCTCCCCCTTTGCAAATGAAGTAGTTTAAAGTAAAGCTCAAATATCATGTCACTTCACCTGTATATACTTCACTATGCATCTCTGAAAACAAGAATATTTTCTTATACTACCATGATGTCATCATCGCACCTAACAAAATCAGCAATAAGTAACCCTTGAAATCTCCTAATACCTGGTTCACGTGCATATTTTCCTGATTGTCTCAAAAACCCTTTTTCTGTTGTTTTATTTAATTCAGCATCCAAAGAAAGGCTACCCATTCTATGGTTGTTAAGTCTCTTGAGTATCTTTAGTATTGATTATTTTTAATGGCTGACATGAAGTGATGCAGGAAGACATTTAAGAGCCATATGGTGTCTGGGGGCACTTCCCTGGGTTCACAGCAAGCTGTGGGGTTGCCTGTATGCAGACATACAAGCCCATCACAGGTTTGACTGTTTAGGAGATAATCAGCACTGATAGTTCCCTGGCTTTGTTTGTAAGAGATGAAAAGGAAGGAAAATGGAGAAAGAGAGATTTTTTGTTTTGTTTTGTTTTTTGGCCTCATTGTTTTTCTGTGCCTAAGCAGCTTCAATTGTAGAGCGGGGATAATAATGTAATAATCCTTCCTTCCTAGATCGTAAGGAAAGTCAAATGAAAAGCTGTCTAAGCAAGTTGTGCCTGGCTGTGGAACAGTGTCCCTCCAGCCCGACAGTGCCTCTGAGTGACCCGGCACTTCATAAGCAGTTTCGCTGGCCCCCGGCCTGCTGAGCGGCAATGTCCTCAGGAGGCGCCACGAAAGCATGTTAAACAGCCTCCCAGCGCAATTTTGATGTTCAAATTTGGAGACCTCTGACTTCACCCTTGGGGCCTTGATTGCTTTGTAGATTATGAATAATGTTACTTCCCAGGGCTGTGGGGTGGGTAGCAAATGCAGTGAATAAATTACCAGATGATCCTTACCACTTTAGCTATGATCAGTATTATTAATCCAGGTGATCTTTACCCATACATCAGATACAGCTTTGGAATGGATTAGAATGCCTCGATTTACTTCCTCCTCTGTGTAACATTGCCCAGCGCATTGTCAGAATGCAATACATATTTGAGGAATGATTACATGATTGATATTATGGAGAGTTTAGATGAATGACACTCCAGATTATCAGTCCACAGGCGACATAGGAAATGGATGGACCACCAAGGTTATTCTAAGTCAGAAGGGGTCCAGACTTAGCCTGGAATGGCCCAGAGAATGGGATTAATGCCCAGTAACATGTGTCTTCGACGCCTCACCTCTCTGTTGTATACAGGTGTTTTCTTTTTCTTTCTTTTTTTTTTTAAACTTCCTTGTCCTCTAACCAAAACTGGCTTTGAGGAAAGAATGGAACTGGAAGCACATTCATGTAGACGTGGTAATGGCAAACAAGACTTTACCTTCTAAGGGTATTTGTGTTTCAACAAAGTCCCAAGCCTCAAGAGAAAGGGCTATTCCAGTGGTGGCAGGTATACTTGGAAGGGAGGGACTTCTTATCACCTTCAACTCACCCCCTATAGGCAGCTGCCTTCTGACTGTGGGACCCCTGCTGTGCCAGCTGGCTTGTAACCCACCCCAGGCCGACTTTCTTGCAGGGGATCATTTGCAGTAGGGATGGTGGCTGCTGCTGATAGATTGGGGAGCTGATGCTTTTGCCATCTCCCCATAGCGGGGGTCCCCTACGCTGGGCCTCTAATAATCCCAGTCCAAGAAGCGAGCTGTGGGAATCTTATCAGATATTTCTGAACTACAATCCTTCTTAAAATGAGGGGCCCCGAGCACTCCATTTTATGCACGAATAGCAGTGATGACTCACAGTTGGGAAGACACTGGAATTCAGCCAGGAGAACATCATTAAAGGCAGAAGAAGGGTAACAGCCTTTGCACGTGATAGAGAAAGCCCTCTATATCATGAGGTGCACAGCAGTGCCAAAAGGAGGGGACACAGCTGACCACAGATAGTTAACTCTATGGTAGTGATAGTTCCTTGGACCTTGTTTTAGAAAAATAGCAAGTGTGGGTCTCACTCTTCTAGTTCCTGATTTCACACACATGCACACACACACACACAAGCACATATATTTTGGGTCAGTTTAATAAAGCTTCGTGGGAAATGGAGCACACAAGAGACCATTGCGGTTTTTCAAATTTAATCTTACTGGGTAAGAATTATTAATACAAAACAAAAATTCTCTAAAATAAATAAACCCTTGTTGGAGTCTGGTTGACAGAACCAATAAGAACATAGGTGTCAGAGCATATTTACCAAAGAGTTGCTCTGGCAAGAAAGGGAGTGAGGAGAAATCTCCAGTGGGTAACTGGGAGAGCAACTGCTCTCAGCTGTGTGATCCTAAGACAGCCGCCCTGTGCACCTGCTCCTGCACCTCTCCCTTGTAATGTTCCTTCGTCTAGTTCCTTTGTTTTAAAAGCTTTAGTGCACAAAGCATAGAGTACTGTGAAGATTTGCTTGATGTAAGTGCAAATTCTTTAATCTCCTCATTGGGTATTTGGTCAATGGGCTGTGTTTTGGGTGGCACTTTTGGGATGGTAAAGCCAGAGGTAGTTTTCTGAGGGATGTCTGCATGTATGTGTGAGTGTTACAAGACATGGACATAATGCCCAGGTGAAGAAGTGGTTAGTGGAGGGTGAAGGAGGTTGGGGATTATCTTCTGGTGCATTTCAGTTCGCTTTGGGATTACAGATTTAAGAAGGTTGGCTAGTGCTCATGTCCTGGGGTGAGCTCTTTTGGAGTTCTATTATTGTCTCTTGAAAGTCATTTTGGGTGGGCTTGGGGCCACCAAGGCAAGACAAGGGAAGCCTAGTACACGAAAGGGACAAGGGAGTCACCTCCTGAGAAGCTGGATTTAATGCAGAGGTATTGATCAGAAAGAAGGGGATTGATCATCCACGGAACAACAAGCACATCTGAGAATCATACTCTGGCAGCGTCCATCCACACATTGTCAGCGGAGAAGGAATCTTGGCTAATGGGCTTCCTGTATTTTGATCCCATTGACAAGACCTTAGGGAAGGAGTGGGCCTCAGGCTAAAGCATCTTCTTGGATCATTCTGCTGACCCAGGAACTCCTCATTACAGTTTGGCTTTCTAATAGCTCTCCCCGAGGGGAAAGAATATACAGGCTGTGCTGAGGATGGTCTAGTCCTTGTGACAGTTGCATTTCTCATGGTCAGCAAATGAATTGGCGTGCTGGTATGTAAGCACGTCTTGTGAACTTGATTGAAGTGAGTTTCATCTTGCAAAGTCGGGTGCCTTCTTGTTGGTGGAGGGACTCAGACTTCTGAGGGTGTAAGGTGAAGCCAAGAGCTCTGGCAAATTCGTTCAGTAGATAAGAACTACCAGGTAAGGCGGCCTGTTTTCTTTAAAACTGCAGCGCGTATACCCAGCAAGGTTCCTCTCATTAGACGTTAAGAGTGTCAACAGTGGGTGCCGAACTGACGTCCTAAGAATGGGGAAATAGTAGGCCACTAATTTTGAACACCGAAATAATTTCTCTTGTACTTTTGTCTCTCTTGCTGTAGGTAGTAACATGTGCTTTAAGATAATAAAGGTGCTGTCTTTGTGTACTCATCACTGTCTTTGAAAAATTATTTGTATGCATTTTCCAAGGCTTAGGGTGAAAATGTGTTTCTTTAGAGAGATTTGAAAACTTTTGCCAGGTGCCTGGGTGGATTCCAGTCTTTCAAGGACTGTACATCTTTTCTTGTCTGCTCCCTCCCTCCCTCCATCTCTCCCTCCCTTCCTTCCCTCCTTTCTCTAAATGTAATCTAGGTAATGCCTCTCTCCAGTTTCTTGGGATAGGGGAGGGGCAGGATTACTTCTGATTCCCCTTTCCCTGACAATGTACCCTTTGGAGTTCCTGCTAAAATGTCTGTGTTGGGTCCTTTGGTTTATCCACCTTGGGTAGACTCTGGATTTTTAAAAAAAAATTTTTAATTCTTTATTTTAATATATTTAGGAGGTACAAGTTGAATTCTGTTACATGTATGTATTGTGCAACGGTAGAGTCTGGGCTTTTGGTGTACCAGTCACCTGAGCAGTGTATATTGTACCCCACAGGTAATTTTTCATCCCTCCCCCTTGTGAGTCTCCATGTCCACTATACCACTCTGTGGACACTGGACTTGACTTCTGCCCTCCTTGCCCCATGAGGCCATCTGCAGCTCATTTTTCTTTTTTTTTGTAGAGATGAGGTCTCTCTATATTGCTCAGGCTGGTCTTGAACTCCTGGCCTCAAGCAATTCTCCTGCCTCAGCCTCCCAAAGTGCTGGAATTACAGGTGTGAGCCACCAAGCCTGGCCCATTTTTCATTTTTCATCTTCATTTCTTTCAGTTTACAAACATTGCTAACCTCACTGGGTTCTCCTTTTCTCTTAGGTTTTGGCCTGACAGTTCCTGACTATATTTTCATCTCTTTGATACTTTTAAGAAGATGGTTTTTATATTTTAAACATTTTAAGTTTTTTTTTTCTTTAGAAGGAAGATTGAGGCTGGGTATGGTGGCTCACATCTGTAATCCCAGCAATTTGGGAGACTGAGGTGGGAGGATCGCTTGAGTGAGTCTAGGAGTTTGAGGGTGCAGAGAACTATGAACACACCACTGCACCTCAGCCTGGGCATCAGAGTAAGAGCCTGTCTCAACAAACAAATAAACAAACAAACAAAACTCCCCCAAAAACAAATAAAAAAAAAAAGAAGGAAGACTGAGGCAAAAAGTATAGCTTGCCATTATTGGATACCAATGTTCGATCATTAAAAATGTAGCCTTTATCCTTGTTAGTCTGAAGCTGTTTATTTTGAGCCTCAGTTATTAAAAATTTTAAGGAGTTTTTTAAACCTGATTTTGGGTTATCAGAACATGAATTTAGAGTAATATTTTGCTAACTAGTTAACAGGTTAGTTTATTGCTATCAAAATCCACACTGAAATAAAATTGTTCTGTATTTCTTGCAAAATGAGAAGGAAAATGTCTATGAGCTGTATTTATGGGATTTTATATGATTGATGAACTGGATTATTTCAATTTTCTTTAATAAGCATTTTATTTGTTGTGAATATAGGTAATATTAAATCTGCAGTAGAAATAAGTTATGAAAGTGACTTTATTTGATTACATAGTGACTAAACCAAAGGCCAAAATAGCAGAATGCTGCCCTTATGAAATAATGACTACTCTGTTTCTTGGTGCCATCAGGAGAGATCACAAGATTATTATAACCTCCTTGTGTTTCTCCTTTATCAACAAATGAGAGCCAGGTTAGCCTACTCTAAGGATTATTTGTCTATTTGGCTCTAGGCTAGCTGAATTATTTTTTTGTAGAGGAAAGAAGAAATCAACCAACCAACCAAACAAACAAACAAAAAACATAAGTCCTTCCCTCACAGATATGAGTCTTTAGCAAGAGGTTTGTTTCTCTGGGTGTCAATTTTCTTAACTGAAAACTTTGAGTATTAGATTGGCTATATATTTCCCCAACTACAAATGCATACCAATGGTGGTAAATAAGATCTTTTTAAGAGCAAACATTAAAAAAAAGTTTTTAATGGTTATTAATTTCTTTTAATGTTTTCAGAAAAAAATATAATTGACAATCAAATCTGTGATTTCATACCTTTTATTGCTTAGGGCAAGATCACGTGAATTCATTACAGTTGATCTTTAAAACATACCAAGTAAATAATAGTTCAGGGAATATGCAGGTATGGCAAAAACAAGAAACATGGTAATCAGGTAACTAAAATTTGGGGGCACAATTTGGGGGGACAATCCAAATCACTGGACTAGTCCAAGTTTTTTTTCTTTTCTTTTTTTAACTTTGAGTGGTATCTGAAAGAGCCCTGCCGTGAGTCCCACACGGCGCATGCAGCGAGCCCCGCTCCTCTGTCAGTGAGGCGACGGTGGTGAGAGGGCGCGGGCACGGCCTTGCCGGAGGTCATTGATTAGTCGGGGGTCTGTCCTGACCCAGGCCACAGGCCTCTTGTGCCACAGTTTCTTGAAAGTGTCTATCCAGTGATACCCAAAAATGTTACTTCTTCCCAGGAAAAAGCTATAGGATACATTTATATTTTCTTTTGGAAGAAATCATGAGACATTATTTTACAACTTTTTGTTTGTTACAGAAGTAGTATATGTCTATGAAGGAAATTTGGAAAACACAGACACACACACACACATAAATCTATCATTGCACTAATACGAGCATTGTTAACATCTTTTATTTTTCCTTCTCTTTTATTTTTACTAAAAAATCAGGATCATGTTGCATATACTGATTTTAACTTGCTTTTTTTTGTGTGTAACAACGTTGCAATATACTTTCCCCCACATTATTAAATATTTTTTATGATGTTAATAGTAAGATATTCAGTGATAAAAGAGGTGTGTTGTTTTTTTCCCTTTGAAAAGTTACCCAGTGCAGCAGCTTGTCTCGTATTTTAAAAGGAGAGAAAAAAACGAGGGCAGAAATGAATAGCAATGGCAAGTCAGTTCCACAGGGAGTGTGTTTTCTGCAAGCCCCTGCTGTCAGACACACGTTGGGTTGTGCCGCCGGGTTTGAGACACGTTGATAGTAGCTGTGTGGCGCACGAGGGTTGGCCCGAAGGCTGAACAGTGAGCTCCAGGTGGGAGCTGTGGGTGGTTTAATGGGAGCGGCAAAGCACTTGCTAAGAGCGGGTGGTTAGCAAGCACCTGGCCAGGCTTCGGCCTGCGCCGGTTGCTCCTCCCTGGACCTCTGCTCAACGATTTCTGGTTGTTTCAAGGCTGTGGAATGCTTTGTCCAAGCTCAGGGCTTCAGTCCTTGTTGTGCACATTTGGGAGGCGAGTGAGTGGTGTGGCCACTGGCTGCCTTTTTGTCTAGGAAGACGTGGGGGTGCCTTAGAGAACCGAGGGATGTCTCAGAGCCCAGTGACACACCTCCGGCCTCCAGGCCTCGCTGGCCGCCTGGTTGTTCTGCTGCTGCCGGTCCGCAAGTGGCGGGGCGGTCTCTCCAGGCAGTCTCTGGGAGCTCTCTGAGGCCCTCGTTACGTGCCATTTCTCTCTGCCACGAATCAGGCCAGTGGACTCTAAATTGGACTGGGACAGGTTCCCAGGAAAAGATGCCCAAATTCTGTTTCTATCTTGTGTAAATCTAAGACAGTTACTACTGAGCACAGCCTCGAATCCACACCCTTGCTGGGGTCCCTTGTGCTTAGCGTGGCAGCTGAGCGCTTCAGCAGGCGCCCGGGCCGGTGGGTGGAGGGGCAGGCTGGGGAAGCGAGGCCAGAGGAGAAGCATGGGAGTGGGGAGCGGCCTCCTGTGGGTGGCAGCTTTAAGCTGTCTGCACCTTCATCCTTTTCTCTGTCAAAATCTGCTCTCAGGCAGCACGGATTGCAGTGTTTCACGGAACCATGAAATATTGGCTGTGCATATTGAATGTTGAACTAGAGTCCATCTAGTTCAATGCTTCATTTTATAGATGAGAAAACAGGTCCAGAGATGCTAAATGTCTTGAGCAAGGTCAGGTAAGTAGTGGTAGAGTCAGGATTCAAGCCTGAGTTTCAGTCCAGGGTCTGACCACCTTGAGCTGCATCTACATACAACACAGTGCAAAAAAGTCACAACCACCACATTGACTTTCCATTTATAGTTACTGTTATATGTATATTTTAAGAGTAGTCCATAGGGCCAGGCATGGTGGCTCATGCCTGTAATCCCAGTACTAGGCTAAGGTGAGAGGATCGCTTGAGCCCAGGATTTTGAGGCCAACCTAGGCAGCACAGCAAGGACTCCATCTCTACAAAAAAGAAAATAGTCGGTCAGGGTGGCATGTGCCTTAGTCCTAGCTACTCGGGAGGCTGAGGCAGGAGGATCACTTGAGCCTAAGAGTTGGGGGCTGCAGAGGGCTATGATTGCACCACAACACTCTAGCCCAGGCAACAGAGCGAGACCCTGTCTCAAAAAAAAAAAAATTAATCCATAACTGAGGAGGCATTGTTTAGTCCTCTACTAAAGGACTTTAGAAAGAATCAAGCAACTCAAAATCTACTGAAAAGGAAAATGTTTTATGACATGTTATCGAGAAAGGCATCAGGGAATACAGTGTAGTATGCTACAGTTTGTATATAAAAACTCTCTGGGTGTGTAATATTTACACACATGCATTCATACATGTATGCATATGAATTCATGTAATAATACTATAGCTTTGCGAAAATGCATGAGAAACTTAGTACGATGGCCTCTGGGAACGTGTCCTGGGCATTGAAGAACAGGAGGCAGACATATTTTTCACTTTCGTACTGTCTGAATTTTACTATAGGCATGTATTAACTATTCAAAAAAGTAAATATGAAACACTTAAAGATGATATGTGAGCTCAAATAAGGGAGAAAAAAGAATTTACTGGGAGTTTCTGGAAGGCCTCACAGTAGAGGTTGGCTGGGTTCTGGAGCAGGCAGACGTTTACCAGGGAGAATCAGAGCAGAGAAGATCCTATTGTAAGAAAAGAGAACAGCATGGTTAAGGTTATCGAAGCAGGAAAGGGCAGGGAGAGTTCAGGGGATGTTACGTAGTCTGGAGAAATTGCAGCAATGGCTAGTTGAGGTGGGGACAGGGCAAAGGAGGAAGATGAGGAGAGAGAAGGCTGGCTGGAGGTTCTTTGCTGCTTCACGTGGAATAAAGGACCCTTTACAAACTGGCTCCTCTTGCCTTTCCAACATCATCTTCCACCTCTGCTTCAGCCACAAGAGCCAACTCTCTACCCTCCAAATACACAGGCCTTCCCACGTGCACACTGGACATCGCCACCCATCCCGCTTGCTTTCTCTCCTCCAAGACCCAGTTCAGATGTTGCTCCTCTCCACCCCTCCACCTGGGAATATTTTAACACTCTGTCCCAGTGTTCTCTTAGCATTTCACATTTCCCTTTATTATAGCACTTGTCCATTTAAAATTCAATTTTTGTGAGGTGAAGCTGAGAGCGAGGTCATTTATATGCAGGATGTGGCTTCCCCTCTCTCTAATTCAGCATTTTATTCACTAAGGTCCTAGCTATGTGGGACCTTATTATGATGAAGTACAGCCACATCCTTCTGCTTTTTCATGGCCATTGCATGACCTCTTTACATGAAATCATTTCTTCTACAGAGAAAAAAAACATGAGGGCCAGAGACATTATTAACTAAGTAAAAAAAAATTTTTAAACCTCTAGGCCTAGTCTAAACTGCATTAACATTTTCTTTATTATCTTCTGGCCTGTTAGGCTCTTTAAGAGGAAGCCTAGCTTCAAGCCAATTAAAGGCAGATATTCTCTCTTTTTTCAGACTTCTATGAATTTGGAATTTAATATTAATAGAACATTACATATTCATAAGCAATGAATGACACCATTAAAAAATAATTTTGTTCTGGAGTATCCTGGTGGTTCAGAATCATTATGCATTTGTTTCTTCTAGTTTCTCGATCTTTCTGATCAAGTCCTTGATCAGAAGCTGCGCATCTAGGAAAATATTTAATCCCGTTGTTGTGTATCTGCAATATCATCCATATAAAAAGTACATAAATCTTTATTCCAAAAGGGGATTTAAAACGTTTAAGAAAATCTGTACAAACCTATTCTTAGATTATTCCTTCATGTTCCTCTTCTCCCTTAGACAATTTAGGGAGTAGCTGCTACGTTTCTACTATGGTTTTATCTACATTCCTTTTTTTTTTAGAAATAGGGTCCCCCTCTGTTGCCCAGGCTGGAGTGTGCAGTGGCACAATCATAGCTCCCTGTAAACTTAAACTCCTGGGCCCAAGCGGTTCTCCCGCCTTAGCACCCCAAAGTGCTGGGATTGCAGGCGTGAGCCACTGGGCCCAGTTTATACACCTTTAATTCAGCAATTCCTACTTGCCTTTTATCATGCCCTTCCTGAGCAGTACACACATGCTGACCTCATTCTTTTTAATGCTGTATCAGATTCTGCCATTCGGATATGGCATAATTAATTTAACCCTTGTTTCTTATTGGACTTTTCAGTTATTTCCAGTTTTTTTTTTCTGTTACGAATAATACAACAATGGAAATTCTTGCACATCTTGACTACTTGTGTAGGAAGGAGCTCGAGGCTGCAGTGAGCTGTGATCGTGCCACTGCACTACAGCCAGGGTGACAGAGTGAGACTTGTCCCTAAAAAAAAGATATATACATTAAATTTTTAAAAAAATTTTGAGACAGGGTCTTGCTCTGTTGCCCAGGCTGGCGTACAGTGGCGCAGTCACAGCTCACTGCAACCTCAAACTTCTGACCTCAAGTGATCGTCCCAGTTTGGCCTCCTGACTAGCTGAGACTGTAGGCACACGCCACCACCCTTGGCTATTCTTTTAAAATTTTTTTTGTAGAGATAAAATCTTGCTATGTTATCCAGGCTAGTCTTGAACTCCTGGCTTCAAGTGATCCTCCTGCCTCGGCCTCCCAAAGTGCTAGGATTATAGGTGTGAGCCATGATGCCCACACCATTAAAATTTTTAATAGATACTGGCAGGAAATTATGGGGTGGCGCAAGAGGTCCACCCCAGGTGCAGGCAATAAAGGAGTGTATCATTTGTAGAGAATTTAAAAGCCATAATAAAACCAAAGTGAGTCTGCTTTTTATTATCACCATGCTCTGGCAGTGATAAAGTCAGAATAAGGTCTTAATGGTGTGTGTGGATTTCACAAGAGTTTTAGAGGCAAATTGCGTCTTCAACCCCTATGAAACTACTATTCCCGAGTTTAAACAGTAGATTAGAAATAAATAATGATAGCACAGTGATTGTGGAGACCAGGAAACAGAACTTGAGTTAGTTCATGTGACCTCTTGGAGTTTTGTATTTAAATTTAAAACAGTGAGGCAAATCACAAACTACAAAGTATAATTAAGTTTTGATTGGTAAGTACATATTTTAGTTCATACATGAAATATTTTATTGAATTTGAATAATTTTTTAAAGTTCCATTTTATTTTTTTGTAAATTTTAACTTGTTTGTTTTAAAGCTAAAGAATGAATTAAAAATTATTCCTGACTCTCACACATTATTATGAAAATAATTTTGTCACATAGAAGAGAGGGGTTGAAAACTGATCAGCTCTGGGCATCAAATACACTAAGTCGGCCACCAGGTTCTCTTGAACTGCTGTCTGCAAAGACGGCCGTCTTTTGCTCATCTACCGACGACATGTCAGAGTGTCTGATTCTAAACGCTGTTAGAAATCATGCCTGTGGTAAGAAAGAAATCACTCACCAGCAGAACACTGTCTTTTCAGCACTCCCTCCTCACCTCCTGCCTTTGTTTTAGGGTTGTCTGTTTCATCAAGGTTGCGAGGGTAGGCGGCTCCCGCCAAGGGAGAGGCAGGGGAGGGGAGGTAACAGGCCCAGAGGCTGGATCTCCAGGCTCAAACCCCAGCATCTCTCCTCACTAGCTTGCCATCTTGGGCAAGCTTTACTTCTCTGTGCCTCAGTTTCCCCAGCTGAAAAACGAGACAAATTGGTTTTCACTGCACTGGTGTTGTCATGATTAAATGAAGTAATTTTCATACAGCACTTAAAACAGTGTCTGGCAAATGTGTTTATTTTTATCTATTACGGGTCAGGCATGCAGCTAGGCATGGGGCAGATAGTTTTTTTCAGTTGCCTTGAAAATCCTACAAATGATACATCGTTATCCACATTCTGCAGTTATAGTTACGTGACTTGACTGAGGTTATACTGCTAACCAGCGAGGAAGATGAGACTGTAAGTCAGACCGCTGGCTCCACAATCTGGGCTCTTTGCAAATGATCAATATTGGCAATTTTATGCACTGAAACTAAAACTAAATCTCTTCACTCCATTCTGTGCTCTGGGCCAAATATCTGGAGCAAAATACCTTGACTTCTTTTATCGTTTAAGCAATCTGTAAATAGTGTTTATCCTAATCCTAGAGAATTTGAAAAGCTTAATGATTGCCTCTAAAGAGAGACGATCCATCTCAAGGAAGCCAATGAGAAAGGGAAGAGCTGTTTGAAAAGTACTTTTATATGAAAACTGGGAGCCCCCTGTTGAGTAAAAAGCCACCAGTACACAATAAAATCTTTCCTGGAAAAAAGGCAAAACTGAGTAATTTGGAATATCTATCTAGCTGTCTAGCTGAGCTCTGTGCTTAGAATATTAAGGAAATTAAGTGTGGGATATAAAATATCGACATCATACATAGTTGAGAAAATCCTGTGTAGGTGGGATGAGTGCTGACTCAGCGGTTCCGTGTCAGGGCCTCAGTGAGCCCTCAGGGGCTCAACCACTGCTCTCTAGTCTTCTTCGCTTCCCTCACGGGCAAGTGAGTGGGCTGGACTAGATGATCTTCCAGGCATCTCGTCACGAGAGTTTCCACCTCAGGGCCGCGTTGCTGTGCGCTCCGCGAAGGGGCTGCTCAGGGACGGGCGCAGCGGGGATTTGGGGGATTCCCAGAACACGTGGACATAACATATGTGTGTGTGTGTGTGTGTGTGTACATATGTGTGTGTGTATAAATAAAATATTTACAACACACTTAATCAAGAAAGGATTAATATCCTTAATTTCTAAAAAGATTTTAAAAATCATTAAAAAATGATGACCACCTTGCTAGAAAAGTAGGTAAAACCAATGATTTATAGACGAGATTGGGCAAGTTGAGGGTGGTATGGCCAAAGGCATAAGCCAATGATTTAGAAAAGAAAAACTATACATAGTCAAACAACAGATGAGAGAATTTTAATCTTCACCAGTCATACATGAAATGTGAATGAAAACAAGTCAAATTGGCAAATATTATACCCCATGATTGTTGACAGTGTGATGAAATGATAGTCTCATACCTGGCTTGTGAAATATAAATTGGTCCAATTTTTCATCTCTTTTTTCTCAGTAATTGCACTCAGATCTTTTATCCTAAAGAAATAATCATATATTTATATAAATTTATATTTAAAATGTTCACTCAATGTTATTGCAGTAAAAATTAGGAACAATGAAATATCCCACAGTAGGTAATTGGTTAAATACATAATGCCATGTTTGAAGAATCTTGATATAGAAGATGTTTTTGGTATAAATGTTAAATTTAAAAAATCAAGACGCCAAACTGTATACAAAGTATGACATTAGTTTTGAAAAAAAAAAGTGACACACTGAAAAAAGAAACAGGAAATGATACACTACTATTTTACAGGTTTTGGTTCTAAGTGTCAATTGATTTTTGCCTTTTCCTTCACTTCAGTGTTTTTGAAATGTTTTATAATATCTACTACTTTTATAATCAGAAAATAAGGGTATGTAGAAACAGTGTAGGGAAAATGAGGAGAGAAGTTAGCCAGAATGGGGAGGCCATTTTCAGTCTGTTGGGACCAGCAAATGCAAGGGGACAGGCTGTTCCCCACTCATGGCTTGACAGGGCGTCAGATGGTGGCGGTGGTGGTTCAGGTGGGGGAGGGGAACCCATGGTGGGTTTCTTAGTCATAGGTCATGCTTGAGAGCTGGGAGGGATCTTGGACTTAGTGGAGGTCCATCCAGATGTCAGGTGGATATGATGTTATCACAAGTAAAGATCAGAAAAACAGCTACTTTAAGGGGAAAACATAAAATCCTAAAATAGAAACTCCACTGCCCTCTCACCTTTTCAGACAGAAAAGACCCCCAGGTTACAGGGTCTCCCTCACTCTCGCAGTTACTTTGATTTGTCATCTGGTTTCGTGTGGGTCATACATTTTCACTCTAGAGTTTATTTTCTTTTAAGTTATTTTCATTATGACTTTTTGCTCTTTTGCAAAGAGCTAATTCTGCAGAATGACGGCAGGGAGGGCCAAGGAAAGTTAGTGAACATAATGATACCAGTTGGGAAGTTGAGAGTTCCAGTAATCTCAAAGTAACATCAAGAGCGTCCTTTGGCAGGAATATTTTCTTTAGCCCAGGAATAGATGGTGATGTCTTACTGCATTGCAGAGTCTGTACGTGACAAGACTTTCTTCTACGGCTTGTGTGGGGACCCTGATCCAGGACCATGGCCGTCCTTCTCCGTACCCTCCATCAGGAGACAGGCTGTAAGCCATGGCGCTGTCATCCTTTGGTCACTTATTTCATGCACCGACAACATGCCTTCAAATACTTGAAATAAAGTCACTATGGCATAAAATATACTTTTTTTTTGGTGATAGTTTTCTGCATTTTCTCTATAACCAGAGAATGAGAATAAAACTACAGATTTGACAAAATGCTATAGGAAACAAAGACTCCACCCTTTAAAACTTTTAACATGTAAAGTTTTAGAACAGACTATCACATTCCGCTGTGCAAATCACTTGACTTCAACAGCTCTCACCACTTTTCCAATTTATCTCATCCATCACCTTTACTTGTTGTTCTTGTTTTTTTCTGGAATAATATGAAATAAATCCCAGACATCCTACTTTGTTAAATACTTCATAAATTTCGTAAATACATCAACATCTCTAACATATAAAGACCTTAAAAATATGATGATCTCCTAACAAAATTAGCAGTTGTTCCTTAATATCAACTAATACCCAGACCATATTCAAATTTCTCTGAATATCTAAAAAATATCTAAAAAGGACTTTGAAAACTCTCTTATGAGTAAGAAGAAAGAAGAGATGGGCTTGGGGCTGGGGGTGGCTGCGGCCAGCTGCGAGGGAGGAGGCAGACCTGCTCGGCTCGCTTACATCCTTCCCAGGCAGGAGAGGATGAAGCAGAAGTCGGGGTAGTGCTACCAGGGACTGTAAACGCATTCAGCTGTCCAGACCTAGACAATGTTTATCAAAGACACTGATCGGGGCTCACAGAAATTCTCTTTAGCTGTGAAGGACCAGCTCAGCCTTTTCTTTCCCCTCTAAGCCAACGTTAAAAAGATAAAACAACATATACAAAGCACTTCTTCAAAATTGCACAAGCAACACATGCTTATTGTAGACGTATTTTTAAATGCACATAACCGAGGAGAAGAAAATGGGAATCACCCATAATCCCAGGACCCAGAGACAATTCACTTTAGACGAGATTGGGCGTGTTCAGGGTGGCATGGCTGTAGACGACAATTCACTTAAGCATGTCGGTGTGTATGCGACTTTCTCACAGCTGCAGAGTCGTCCTGTACATACCATTTTGAAAGCTGCTTCCCCCCATTTAGCTCAGGAGGCCTCTTCCTGTGCCAGTTAAGAGACTTGTATACCATTATTTTAAAGGATCTCAGTCGTAGGAACAAACTGGTTTGTCCAAGACCCACCTATTCTTAGATAAATTTTTTGTTGTTATAAATAGCATAGAAAAGAATGTGCTTCTAGCTAAATATTTCATGTCAAAGTTCACGAGAGAACAAGACTGTCCTTGCTGTCCCCACTTCTCCCCTTCCCACTAATCTGGGAAGCGATAGCCATGTCCTGCGGCCGCAGCGCCCTTGGCGCTCCTGAAGACTCCCTGGCGTTCAGCAGGCCCCACAGTGGAAATGCTCCTTCACGTGTCTCACAGACCTGCTCTCTCCTTAGCGGTCCTGTGTTTGCCAGCGCCTTCTTCCCAGGCCCCCTGGCCCACGGCCTCGGGATCGTCCCATTTCAGGCCTGTGTGTCAGTTCCACCTTGCAGAGGTCGCTGGGGTCCCTCTCCTCTCTGCCTGCCTCATAGCACCTGCTCCAGACAGAGCCGTCCTTGCTGCCGTCGCCCCGGTGTTACTGCCGGAGCCTCCCCACCTGCCCCCTGGGCTTTTCCCCTGCAGTCCAGCCTGCCCTGCCACAAGAATGAGCTCACTAAAACCCAGCCTCATCTCCCATCCTGGACTCTTCCTTGCAGCCCAGCAGGCTGCTTACCAGCCTTTTAGGAGCCCCAGGTTTCTTTCCTTCATCGGTCATATTTCTATTTCTCTTGCACCTCTGCCCATCTCCAGCTCAGTTGCTTTAAGGGCCACATTCTAACATCGTGGTCTCCACAAAGCCTTCCTTGATTCCTGCCTGTTGCAAGTAGCTGTTTCCCCCTTTGCTGACGCTGTATTTGTTCCTCGCTTAGATACTTGCTGAAGTTTCTGTCTTATATTGCTGTTAGACTCTAAGTTTCGTGTGGGCAGGAACTGTGTCTTCTTTAACTTAGCCTCATTGTGTGGCACAATGCCTGACACTGAGTAGGTGCTCAAAAAGTCTAGTGAACGAGTAATAGTTAAGTAAAAGAGAGTAGATTGGTAACAGTTTTATGTGCCAAAGACCCAGGAATTTTAACCGGCCATGGGGTCCACCGGACCTAATAGTTTGTTGTGGATGCTGACAAGCCGAGAACAATCTTGGATCCTCTGCCATAACTCTTCCCATTGGCCTCTGCCTACTCCCCACCAAGCGTCCCACGGTGCAGCCCCCCGGAACGACTTTCTACTTCCCTGAACCGAACATGTACTTTCATGCCCCTGGGCCTTTGCACATGCTCCCCCATCCCCACCCCCAGCCCCAATGCCTTCTTCTCCTTTGCTCGTCAAAATCCTACTCATGCTACAGATCACATATCACCTTTTAAATGCAGGATTCCTTAATCACCACTCCTGTCTCCCACTTCCAGAAAATTAATTGCTCCTCTTCTGGATATCTAAAGTACTGGTGCATATCATCATCATCAGAGCAGCTATGATAGGCTAGTGCCTATTTTGTTCCAGGCACTGTTTTAAGCTCATGATATACCGTAGCTTATAATAATCTTACAACAACCCTTCAAGGTAAATGATGATAATGCTAAATATTTTTGTAGTACTCATTCTGTGCCAGGTATCATTCAATGTGCTTTACAATTGAAGAGAGGATTAGAGTGGATAAGTAACTTTCATGAGATCACACAGCCACCAGTGGGTGAGGCTAAAAGGCAGTATGGTTCCAGAGTCCATGCTGTCAGCACTATGCTATATTGCCTTTGTTGTCAAAGGAACTGAAGCTCAGAGAGGTTAAGTAATTGGCTCGAGGTCACACAGTAAGTGGCAGACATTGGAGCTAAACTCGAGCCTGCCTGACCCCAGCTCTACGCCCTGTTCTTGCTCTGAACTGCCTTTCTTTATAGCAGAGGTTGGCGCACTTTCTGTGTAAAAGACAAGATTAAAAATATTTTAGGCTGTTGAGCCATAAAGTTTCTGTTGCAACTTTGCATTGTAGCAGGAAAGCAGCCATAGATACTATGTAAATGAATGGGCATGACCATGTTCTAATAAAATGCTATTTATGGATACTGAAATTTTGAATTTCATATTAATTTTCACATCATAAAATATTTTCTTTTGATTTTTTTCCAACCATTAAAATATATAAAAACCATTCTTAATTTGTGGGCCATACAAAAACAGGTAGCAGGGTGGATCTGGCCCATGGGTGGGCCACAGTTAGACAACCTTGCTTTATAGCACTGTGACATCGTAGAATGATCACACGTGTATGATTGGCCTCTTTGCTCTCTCTCTCTCCTTGAACAATTCAGCTCTTGCCCCAGACATGCATACCCAGCTGAGAAAATATGAATCCTTCGGTAAATGAGATTCACATTCCTTAGAAAAAAGTTAGGAGACCGTGTGACCTTCCTTGAGTGTGCCCCTTGGGGGTTATACCCTCAACTTCATGCAGTTTTCAGAGTTTTCCTTCCAGCTACTTTGAGAATCATTTTTTCCATCACTTTAGTTTTGAGATGAGGTTCTAGTGTCCCTTAAGGGTGCCCTGGGCAGTTGCCTAGGTGGCTGGTGTTATACTTTGACTCTGAACTTGGACCATGCTGAGAACTTAGACCTGAGGTAACAATCCCTGGATTGTGCTCCTGCAAGTGGAGGAGACTGGTGAGGTCAGGGTGGCAGGGACAGTGAGGGGGGAGAAAGCCACGGTCCCTGCTCGGCTGGAGGTCACAGGGGCAGGGCTCAGAGAGGCTTCCAGATAATGGGATGACTCAGGGCTTGGCGATGTTTGTTTTAATTCAACTAGGCCTAAATATGCTTCAAGCTTAGGAGTGCAAACACTGTAGAATCTCAACTTTGGAGAATGAACATGCATTAAAAGTTGTAAACCAGCATCTTGCAAACAAACTTTCAGAACAAAACCTGTTTTGAACAGAGATGATATGTGTATAAAAATACCCTGACTTAAAAGTGATTTCTGTTTGTGATTTTTGAGGGAGAATTTAATGATTGTTTGTAGCAATTAGCAACACACTATGGAAATTATTAAAGTAGAAAAATGAACATTTATTTTTATATCTTTTGTTGAAGTTTAATTTACATACAGAAAATGTGAACACATTGTATACAGCTTGATGACTTTTCACATGCTAAACATACCTGTGGAGCCAGCATCCAGATCAGGAAATGGCAGACTTCTTTTAAAATATCAGGAACTGGCTGATTTGTTGTAGGAAGAGAATAGGAGGAGGGATCTGGTTAGAAGGGGTGGCTAGGAAAAGTGTCTGGAAGCTGGGTTTGCATAGAAAGCAGTTTTGTTTGAGATGCCTTGGAGAGGGCCAGTGGGAGTTATGGTGTGTGTGGGACACTCGGAGCCACCAATGCTTGGCCGTCACACTCTATTTGAGTCTAGCTTTGCCTCTGCCATTCCTCACTGTGTGACTCCGGGCAAGATTCTCAACTTCCCACAGTAATCTCTGCGAAGACAGCGTCTCTTGTTCACAGTTGTGACCTTAGGACCTATTACGGAGCCTGCCGCACAGGACACCCTAAACAAAAATTTTTTTAAATGAATAAAACAGCTAATAAATAATATGTGCAAAGTACTTCGTCCAGTATTTGGAAGAGACTCAGTAAATGTAAAAAAAGTCACAAAGTGACCCACTGACCCAGAAATGCCGTATCTGTCAATACATCCCTCAAGAAAATCATCCCACACAAAAGTAACTTATCTATCTGTGTATATACTATCATATATACACACACACCCCCACACATTCATGTGAGGGGACTTCAAAAGGTTCATGGAAAATGGAATTAAAAGACAAAATTTAAAAATATAAACGTTACTTTTTAGCATAAGCTCCACCAAGTCCAAGACACTTTTGTAAGCAATGATCCCAGCCATCTAGTCTATCCTTAAAGAGCTGAGGGTCTTGGGAGTTTAACCATGTCAATGCAGCCTTTTTTACATTATTGATGGAAGAAAAATGGGTGCCCTTTACAGACTTTTTAAGATTAGGAAACAAAAAGAAGTCAGAAGGAGGCAAATCAGGACTGTAAGGTGGATGCCTAATGATTTCCCATCGAAACTCTTACAAAATTGCTCCTGTCTGATGAGAGGCATGAGCAGGAGCACTGTCGGGGTTGGTGGAGAAGGACTCGCTGCTGAAGCTTTTCCAGGCATTTCTCTGCTCAAGCTTTGGCTGACTTTCTCAAAACACTCTCATAATTAACGCAGATGTTGTCATTCGTTGGCTTTCCAGAAAATAGACAAGCAAAATGCCTTGAGCATCCCAAAAACTGTTGCCATGACCTTTGCTCTTGACCAGTCTGCTTCTGCTGTGACTGGAGCACTGCTACCTCTCGGTAGCCACTGCTTTGATTGTGCTTTGTGTTCAGGATCGTACTGGTAAAGCCGTGTTCCATCTCCTGTTACAATTCTTGTAAGAAATGCTTCAGAATCTTGGTCCCACTTGCTTAAAATTTCCATTGAAAGCTCTGCTCTTGTCTGCAGCTGATCTGAGCACAACAGTTTTGGCACCCATTGAGTGGAAAGTTTGCTCAACTTTAGTTTTTCAGTCAGAATTGTGTAAGCTGAACCTTTGAGATGTCTGTGTCTCTGGTGTTGGCTATTGTTTCTGCTGGTAATCATTGGTGCTCTTTAATTAGGACACAAGATTAATTAATTGATTTTTTTCCCTCACAAGTGGATGTAGATGGTCTGCCACTGCTGCAGACTTCATCTTCAACATCATCTCTTCGTTTTTTTCTTTTTTTGAGACACAGTCTCATGCTGTCACCCAGGCTGGAGTGCAGTGGCATCATCATAGCTCGCTGTAGCCTTGAACTCCTGGGCTTGAGTGATCTTCCTGCCTTAGCCTCCAGAGTACTTGGGACTACAGGCATGTGCCACTATGCCTCGCTAATTTTTCTATATTTTTGTGGAGACAAGGTCTTGTTGTTGCTCAGGCTGGTCTCAAACTCTTGGCCTCAAGTGATCCTTCCACTTTGGCCTCTCAAAGAGCTACGATTACAGGCATGAGCCACCACACCCGCCCTCATCTGTTCTTAAAATGAGTTATCCATTTGTAAAGTGATGATTTCTTTGGGGCATTGTCCCTATAAACTTTTTGTAAAGCAGCAGTGATTTCACCACTTTTCCACCCAACTTCACCATACATTTGATGTTTGTTTTTCCTTCAGTTTTGGCAGAATTCATGTTGCTCTGATAGGGGCTCTTTTCAAACTGATGTCTTATTCTTAGTGCCTCAAACTAGATCCTGTTCAGAAATGTTGCAACAGCTTAGTACGAGTTTATTTTGGTGCAAAAATTTTTGAAAGCCATGCATAGTTTTTTCATAATATGCATTTTCCATGAACGTTTTGAAAACCCTTCATATATATAGTTAATTATGGTGAAATCCTGGAACTGACTCAAGACTATGCTAACAATGAGGAATAGCTGTAGTTACAAATTGCTGAAACAATGGAAAGCAGTTTAGCTAAAACCTGGCAAGTGTGTAGACTGTGTTGGAATTTTAAGAATTTTAAAATCTGAAAAAGTATTTAGAAAATATACATTTTATTAGAGAATAAAAACTGAGTAAGAATTTGGAGTGATAAAGTTTAGAGATGGTTATGCTTTTTTCTATTAAGTTGCCTAAGATTTTTTTTGATTCCTCCCCTTCCCCCTCCAAAAAAAAGAAACAAAAACAAAGCTCCCATCCCCCCTTGCCAGGCGGGGAGCCCCCAGTGGGTTCCCCCATCCTGAGCAAGGTCTGCTCTTGCCGTGATGTCCCTGCTGGGATGGAAGGCACTAACTGGACACAGGTTGCTGAGGAGCACGGTGATGTCTAGCCATCTGAATGTGTTAGGTTCATGGCAGAATCAATTTCCGTAATGAACTAGTTGGCTGCTGCCAGCACAGGCACTTTGTTCAGAGGCCTTTGAGGAGGATGACATTTAGATGTATTCTCTGTAACCGATAGGCCATCCCTGGCCAATGGTTGCCTTGGGTTCATTTTTTTTTTTTTTTTTTAAAGACAGCTGAACATTTACTTTGAAGTAAACCGCCTCCCCCAAAGCCCAGCTACCCCAAACCTGCAGTAATAATAATTAGTTCATAGTAATCGTGACTCCACCTTAGTTTTATATTATGCTGTGTTGTTCTGAAGGGACTTTCTCACAGAACCAACAGGAGAGCATTTCCAAACGTGCCCAGTATTGCGAAAGTCCAAGCACAGATTATTGCCGTGTTGCTCTCATTTCCACCGTGTCCTTCTGAGCGCTCTGTGAAGAAGGTCGGGCAGATCTCCTTCCAGCTGTACAAATGAGGGCTAAACACCAGAAGACCAACCGTTTCAGCGGAGTGTGACCGTTTCTACGAGAAGCGCACACGGAGGCGCTGCGGGAGCACGTCGGGGCAGCCGACCGCGCGCAGGGGCGGGAGTGCAGGCGGCCGAGGAGGCTTTCGGGAAGGGCTGGGGTTAGGCTGGAGTGAGGGGCAGGTCCTTCCAGGCAAACAGAGTAGCACGAGTGTGTCTGCCAAGGGTTACAGCAAGAAAGGGCGTCTGTCAGCATGGCATTGGAACCGAGGCTGAAGCGCAGCGACGTTTACCTCCTGGACAGCCCTCAGTTCTCCAGAGGGGAAAAGAGATTAGCACGCCTCATTCCCTGAGCCCCCCTTTGGCAAAGCGGACAGAAGACCCGACACCTCAGCTTTTGCAACGAGAAGCCTCCCTTCCCTCCTCCGCTCTCCGTGTGAAGCGGGGGAGCCTGTGGAAGGCGCCCTTTCTGTGAAGACGGCAGGAAGAGGCCAGGCAAGAGCAACCCAGTTATTGAGACCCCAGAGGTTCTGGGGTTGAAGGTTCATTAATTCCAGTGTGACTCAAGCCCAGCCCAGTGGGGCGTGGAATGTCATCACTCAGACGCTACGGAAGACGCTCGCGCTACTCTTCTGTACGAAGAAACACACACTCGAGCTCCCTTGCCAGTTAGCCACTGTGAAATGCCACTGAACACTCTCATTTTTCACCTAGAAGCCCTTTTAGGGAGAATTTTCCCTTTAGAAGAAATTCCACTGAAGGCAAGCCCATCGACCTCATACACAGACAATGGAACCCACAGTGGCTCACTCCTAGGCACGTGTGACCCGCTCTGAAGACTATCTGTCATGTCCAAATATATGGCATTGCGCTGACCTGGCCTGGAGCTCCTCCCCGCCCCCAGCTCCACACTCAGCATCTGCTGGCAGCTGTGCGTGTCCTCGGTTTAGCATCCATCTTTACTGCTGCCGAATTATGCAGTGGTTCAGGTTGCATTCACTGTGGCAGGTGATAAAGGTTTCCCCTTTAGCTTAAGTTTTAATAGAACCACCAAGAAAGCTGATCTTCTCCAACTACTTTACAGTTTAGGAAACAGACCTTGGGAGCTGACTTGATGTGCTCCTCAGGGTCAGAGCCGGCTGGCACATAAATGTCACTTGATTGAGCAGAGCCAGTCTGACTCTTGGAGCTCTCTGGGTGGCAAAGCTCAGACATGAATTTCTTTTATATAATTCTTTCATTTATCTAAAAAAATTTTTTAAATTTAAATTTTATTTTATTTTATTTTTGAGACATTGTCTGACTCTGTCATCCCAGCTAGAGTACAGCGGCATCATTGCAGCTCACAGCAATCTCAAACACCTGGGCTCAAGTGATCCTCCTGCCTCAGCCTCCCAAGTAGCCAGAACTATAGGCACGCGCCACCACATCCGACTGATTTTTCTACTTTTTGTAGAGATGGGGTCTTGCTCTTGCTCAGGCTGGTCTCAAATTCCTGGCCTCAAGCAATTCTCCTGCCTTGGCCTCCCAAAGTGCTAGGAATACAGGCGTCAGCCACTGTGCTTGGCCAATATTTTTATTTTTATGCCATAAGAAGAAACTTCTCTCTCTTTCCTTTTTTTTGTAGTCATGTCTAGATTGAGCTCAGAGCATCCTTTCCTAGAGAAACCTCTTTAGGGCAACTTTAATTCTCCACTTAGAATGAATAATTGTGAGTTATTGTTATGTTTAGTAATTATTATTTAACAATATTATTAATAGGGATTACTTGTGTGTTTACTATGTACATATAGTATGTTTACATTATGTACTCTGCTAAGGATTTTATACATCTAAGCTCACACACTTAATACCCTCAAGAACCCTGTGATTCTCTGATGTAGATATTATTACGTTTATTTTATAGAGAAGGAAACTGAGGCTTAGGGAAATTAAGAAAATCTTCTAAGGCCATTTCACAGGTAGTCTGCCCTGACCCGCGGGTACATTTTCACAGAACCTGGAGGAGGGAGTGGGAGTTGGATGGAACAAGAGACGAGAGATGGAGACAAGACAGCATTCTGATCAAGTCTCGTTTATTGAGCGTAAGGTCACAGCTTTTATAGACAAGAGAAAGGGGAATACCCAGTCATAATGCAAATTAGGTGAAAAAAGGCTGACCAATCAGGAAGCATTTGAGGAGTTACAGCTTGCAGTTCTCAATTAGGTCCGGATATGTAAATGAGGCATCCAAAAGTATCCAATCAGAGGGATAGCAAATGCAAAGCCACGTCATTGGCTGTAAAGCAAAACTTAT
>CAUYRT010024614.1:0-25258 GCA_963574885.1 Lepilemur ruficaudatus
AAAACAGTGTTACACGTGGATCAGCACAATAATCATTCACAAATATAAAAATCACTCAAAAGCTCAAGGTTGAAGGTCAGATACCACAATGGGTCAAGAGAGAAAACAAAGCAACAAAGTTCAACTCAACAGGATGAACAGAAATCTGCCCCACCTATTCTCTCAACAAATGTGAATGGCCTGAACTGTCCACTAAAGAGACATAGGCTAGCTGAATGCATAAATACACACAAGTCAAGTATCTGCTGTCTTCAAGAAACACATCCAATCTGAAAGGATACGTTCAGACTCAAGGTGAAGGGGCAGAAAACAATATTTCAAGCAAATGGAAGCCAAAAGAAGGCTGGTGTGGCAGTTTTGATTTCAGATAACTTAGTCTTTAAATCAACAAATATAATGAAAGACAATGAGGGTCACTATATAATGGTGAAGGGTACAGTTCAATAAGAAGACACAACAATTCTAAATATGTATGCACCCAACTTAGGTGCACCCAGATTCACAAAGCAAATTCTAGTTGATCTAAACAAAATGATAAACAGCAACACCATAATAGCTGGAGACTTCAACACCCTGCTGACAACACAGGACAGATCCTCCAAACAGACAATTAACAAAGAAATAATGGACTTGAACAGAACTCTAGAACAAATGGGCCTGACTGACATTTACAGAACATTCTACCCCAAAACCACTGAATATATGTTTTTCTCATCAGCTCATGGGACATTCTCTAAGATTGACCATATTGTAGGTCACAAAGCATGTCTCAAAAAATTTTAAAAAATAGAAATTATACCATGCATCATCTCAGATCACAGTGCAATGAAATTAGAAATCAACCCTAATAGAAATTCTCATCTCTACACAAAGTCATGGAAACTAAACAATTTTCTACTGAACGATTATTTCATAAACAAGGAAATCAAGATGGAAATCAAAAGATTCTTTGAACTAAATGACAAAGGAGATGCTAGTTATCACAATCTGTGGGACACAGCTAAAGCAGTCCTGAGAGGAAAGTTTATTTCCGTAAATGCCTATATCCAAAAGACTGGAAGATCACAAATAGATAATCTAATGAATCATCTCAAAGAAGTGGAAAAGGATGAACAGTCCAACCCAAAACCAGCAGAAGTGAAACTAATAAGATCAAATCAGAACTAAATGAAATTGACAGCAAAAATCTATATGGAAGATTAATAAAACAAAAAGTTGTTTCTTTGAAAAAATAAACAAAATTGATACACCTTTGGCTAGACTAATGAAAATCAGAAGAGAAAGAACTCTAATAAGCTCCATCAGGAATGAAAAAGGAGAAATTATAACTGATGCCACAGAGGTACAAAATATCATTTATCAATACTATAAAAACCTTTATGCACACAAACTGGAAAATGTGGAGAAAATGGACAAATTCTTAGAAACACACAACCTCCCTAGGCTCAACCAGCAAGAAATAGAATTCCTGAACAGACCAATATCAAGTACTGAAATTGAAACAGCAATAAAAAACCTTTCTAAAAAGAAAAGATCTGGACCAGATGGTTTCACACTTGAATTTTACCAGACCTACAAAGAACTGGTGTCTGTCCTGCAGAAAATATTCCACAACATTGGGAAGGAAGCAATCCTTCCCAACACATTTTATGAAGCCAACATAAAACCCTGATACCAAAACCAGGAAAGGATGCAACAAAAAAAGAAAACTACAGATGAATATCCCTTATGAATACAGATGCAAAAATTCTCAATAAAATCCTAGCAAACCAAATTCAGGTGCTTATCAAAAAAATAATCCATCATGACCAAGTGGGCTTCATCCCAGAGATGCAGGGATGGTTCAACATACGCAAATCTATAAATGTAATTCACCACATAAACAGAAGCAAAAACAAAGACCATATGATCATCTGAATAGATGCAGAAAAAGCATTCGACAAAATTCAACACCCTTTTATGATAAGAACTCTTAACAAAACAGGCATAGATGGGGCTTACCTAAAAATGATACAAGCTGTATATGACAAACCCACAGCCAACATCATACTGAATGGGGAAAAATTGAAAGCATTCCCACTTAGAACTGGAACCAGACAAGGTTGCCCTCTCTCACCACTCCTATTCAACATATTCCTTGAAGTCATCGCCTGCTAGAGTGGGACTGCACACCTCAGCATGGATTGCCCATGACAATGGGGACTTCCTACTACAGAGGGGACTGTGTACCACAGCAGGGACTCTTTACCACAGCAGGGATTTCTCACCACAGTGAGGAATGCCCACCACATGGGGACTGCATGCCACAGTGGGGACCGTCCACCACATCAAAGACTGCCCACCAAAGTGGTAAGCACATAGCAAAGTGGAGAGTGTGCACCATGGTGGGAACAGCCCATCATAGTGGGACTGCACATGATAGCAAGGACTGTCCAGAACAGTGTGGACAGTGTACCACAGTGGGGAGTTCACACCACAGCTGGACTGCACACCACAGCATGGAATGTCCACCCTAGCGGGGACTGTCCACCACAGTGGGAAATGTGCACCGGAGCGGGGGCTGTCCAACACAGTGGAGACAGCCCACCACATGAGAGTGCATTCCAGAGTGGGGACTGGGTACCACAGCAGGGAGTGTGTACCACAGCCAGGAATGCCCACCACATGTGACTGAGAACCATAGCGGAGACTGTCCATCAGGGCTGGGACTGTCCACCACAGTGGGTAATTCCCACCACATGGGGACTGTGTACCACAGTGGGGGCTGTCAAACTCAATGGGGACTGCGTGCCATTGCGGGGACCCTCTACTACAGTGAGGACTGCCCTCCACATTGGGGACTGTAGTAACACAGCAAGGACTGCCCACCACAGCGGGCACTGCCCACTGCAACTGTGGCTGGAATCAGAAATTGGTCAAAGGAATGCAGCATGGACAACCAAGAAAGGAAAATGATGAGTCTTAAGGGTTTTGCTCAACTCTGGCCTAAAATACATCGTCTCTAACGAGGAGACAATGAAGAAAGTATGTGATTTCTTACTGTTTTGCTCTCTGTCTCCTCTTGTGCTTTTCTCATCTTTTCCTAATCAAATCCTTACTGTTTTTAAAACCATGGTTGGTTTCTATTTTCAATATCAAAATTAAGAAGTAATTAAGGAATAAAATATTACAAAGCAAACTTTACAATGTAACTGTACGTTTTTCTTTCTCCCATCTAAGCACTAACCAGGCCCGACCCTGCTTAGCTTCCGAGATCAGATGAGATCGGGCGCGTTTAGGGTGGTATGGCCATAGACTGTACATTTTACTTTCTATGAGCCTACTTTCTGTACTATTTATTATAGAAAAAAGAAAGAAAACAAAGCAACAACATTTCAAAAAAGAGTTAATTCAGAAATATTTAAATACAGTTACTATGTAATGAGAAAAGTTGAGGTTCGCTTGTGGGACAGGAGGCAGACATGAGGATGCTCAGCTTTGCTGAGAACTGCTGGACAGGTAAGGAACTGCAGGTGAGAGGAAGCAAACCCTGAACCTCCTCTGAATCGCAGACCTTGGGGTCCAAGTCTAACTCATGTCATGAGGCCAAAGGAAACTTATCACATGGATGTTTAGGAGAGGACAAGAGGCTGAGGTGGACAGCTGTGGTTGGTTGACTGGAGGGGATAAAGAACTTTTTGTTCAATCAAAAAAAAGGGGGGTAAAGGAAGAGAATTGAAGATCATTTTTCCTCTTAAGATCATACGATTCTTGATAGCATTCAGTTCTTCACACCACTGAGTGTTTAGATGTTTCCATGTCAGAGGCAGGGATTCCCTACTGTGCAGAAGAAGTGTCTAGCAGGTGATGCTGAACACTTGAAGCCATCCTCCTTGGAGGCCCCATGCTGCTGAGAGCTCTGGGGTACCAATTCAGAGCATAGGCTATTTCTTTTTTGGTTACTTTGAAACATTTCCTGTAAATTATAAAAATGAGCATAAATTTCTATAAATCAGTCCTCTGAAAAATAATATTTAGCAGAACTTTAAATTTTCATGTGCATGGGGACAGTCACCTGTCACACCCAGCTGTTTCTCTCCATGCCCACTGCACCTCCAATCTTCATTCATTTCACTGCTATCACACTACTTTAGGCCAGCATCAGCTCTTCCCTGGATCACTGCTGCTAGTCTTTCTCCCTTGCATATATTTCTCACATGTCTCTTACAGGGATCTTTCTAAGAAGAATATTGGATCATGGTACATCTGTGATAGTTAATTTTATGTGTCAACTTGACTGGATCATGGGATGCCCAGATACCTGGCTAAACATTTCTGGGTGAGTCTGTGAGGGTGTTTCTGGGAGCGATTAGCATCGGATTTGATTGTATACAGTGGACTGTCCTCCCCAGTGTGGGCAGGCTTTATAAAATCCCTTGAGGGCCCCACTAGCACGAAAAAATGGAGGAAGAGAGACTTCCTGACTGCTTGAGCAGAACACTGGTCTCCTGGCCTTGGTGTTCCTGGCTCTCAGGCCTTTATGCTCAGACTGGAATCTATGCCACCAGCTGTCAGGTTCTCAGGAATTTGCACTATGCCATCAGTTTCTCTGCAGAGCCCCAACTAATACAATATCCTTGCTTAAAGTCCTTTGAGCTCTCGTGGTCATTCTTAAGATGAATTCCAAACTCCTTAGCATGAAATAAAATTCTTAAGACCATGAGGGCAGGACACATGTCTAACTTCTCACCCTGTGTCTTGAATCCCAGCACACTATTAAGTAGTAGGACTCAGAAAGTTGTTATTTTTTGAGTACCTGTCACGTCTTCAGCTATCTAGGGTGGCTCCCTCACAGAAAGTGACTCAAGCATCCAGGCCATTTACATCTGGAAAACAATTTCTGTGACCATTGTGACAGAGTGAGAGAGCGCCGGAGGGTTGCACAAGGACTTTTCACTGAAGAGCCTAGACTTCGAGAAATGCACTGTCTGCATTAAAATAATCTTGTCTATGCCACGGAGGTCAAATTTTGACCTATGGGTGGGTATGAATGATTCCCCTGGAGGTCCTGACTATTCCTGCTCTCAGTCACACTTGGGGAAGAAAGGTGTGTCTTGAATTTGGGGGGAGAAACCACTATTTTTTGCTATCTGGGTGGGAAGATTAGGAGCCCATCACTATGGGGCACAGTGGTCTGGAGAGTCTCACGAATGGTGGTGGAAAGAAGAGTACAAGGTGAAATGATGACATCAACGTGGAGTCATCAGAGAGCAACGCAGGGACTCTGAAGTTGCCTTTAGGGTCTGTGAGCTCTAGGAGTGACAACAGCAATGAAAGCATAGCTCATTCTTAGCACTGAGTTCTTTAAATGCTAAACCTTCACACTATCTTTGACCACCACCACTGACGGGTCTTGACTGTGCCTTTAAGGCAACTGGGGAGAGAAGAGAGTCCACACTTGGATCAAATCTGCACAACCTGGAGGAATAAGCTCTGAGATGGCACAATGAAGCGTGAAAGTTCTGGTATTCCAGGGTTTGGAGGCCAGAGTGCTAAAAGGGGCAAGTGAGCACTAAGACTGATTTGTAAAACAGGTAAAACATGTCCAAAGAGTCCCAGAAATTCCTTGGGTTGGGGAAAACCTACAGAAGGTGTTCACTTCCTTTCATTGTGGGCATGTGGGAGCCTAAAGTCACTATGGTTAGGATATGAAAAGAGATACGACCTTATTTTGTAACTTGGTGAAGTGGGAAATTTAAGTTACAAATATTATGAATGTTTGAAGTGTACTTCACGGCCTGTGCTGACATATATCAGCCCTGACTTTTCTTCTCTGATAATAGAAATTACACTTAGCAAAAGGGATAGAAAAGCACTTTGCAAGAAAAGTTAAATAATGTTATTCATCATTGTTAATGATAAATAGTAACCACAACAATAACGACGACAGCAAGCTTTCCACGACAGTAACAAACACTGCAAACACATTTGTTCTTGATACATTCTGTACACCCACTTCTCTTATTTTAATATTTGTTTTGCTTTTAAAATTATCTAACTCATTTTAGTGTCAACTTTAGTTGCTGCATTCATCAACTTGGAAGGCCTGTAGCCTTGGACAAAAGTGTCATTCGATATGTTTGATATATTCAGCTCTGCATCAGTAATCTATTTGCAAAATTGTCCAATTTGAAAGTGACACATTTGATTCACTTGACTTTCCTTTTTCTAGCACAGTAAAATTTGAAGGAATTCAAGAGGTGCTGGGCACTAGTCACCAAGGAGAAAGGACAATAAAGGGATGTGTAAAGTATTCAGGAGAAAATTGTTGTGTGTCATTAGTAGTTGAACTGAATGAAGAGCCCTGTGAAGTTGAAGTTCCCCAAACAAAAGACAATGACATCTGGAGGGGAATGGAATCTTTTTAAGTTTTTGAAATCTTTTTAGTTGATTTAGATTTTTCAACATTTTAACATAATTTATTCTAGCTATTTAAGTAGAAATTTTAAAAGTAAAGCTATATAAAAATATAGGAAAAAAAAAGAAAAGAAAACTGCCCATAATTCTGCTACCATAGAGAACTATTATTCATATTTGGTATATTCCTTTCCATTCATTTTGCAGTGTGTATATAAATTATTATTGCTATGATTATTCTAATAAAAAGGAAATAATTCATACATAAAATGGAAATCCTTATGATAAAAAGCAAGGTTGAACCCCCACTGTAAATTTGTGAGCTAACTTTTGCTGGACATCCATAGCATCTCTCTAGTATAATGCATTACCAGACATAAAGGAGATCCTATCCTAGCATTAAAGAGCTTATGATTATGATCTGAGGAAAGAGTTGAGGCAGATAAATGTTCAATTTATGATAAATCATGGAGTATTTATTGAGAAAATATGATGTGACCAGCCCCATGTCAGCTGGCAGAGCCATGGATGCACAGGTGTCAATACTTGGAGCCTGCCTTGAAAGTCTCACAGTCTGGTGGAAGACAAGGGTGTGACTTACACACCACTGTCACACACAGCTAGTGCCTTAGGAGCTCAGATGAGGGAACAACCATCCCAGGTGGAGGCCATCAGGAACATGTGATTGGAGAGATGATTTTTAAGCTAGAGCCTTTCGGGGTGGGAGGGATCTTGAAGGCAAGCAGTGAGGCCTCAGCCAAAGGCCTGAGCAGCACCACGGGAGCTGTGGACCATGAGGGTACAGGGTGAGCAGGCTGTGGGGGTCGGGAGAGTAACATGGAAAAGTAGATTCAGCTGGAGGAAACTGAGGGCAGCGTGTCTCCTGCGTTGTCCGTTCCCAAGTTACAATTTAATTTTGAACGTGCAGTATTTTTTTTTCTTTCTCTCTTTTTTGCCTCCAAAATTGTTTCTTTTTTTTAAATTTTATTTTAAAATATTGAGGGGGTACAAATATTTTTGTTACATGGATAACTTGTAACGCTCGAGTCAGGGCTATAAGTGTGCCTGTCACCTGAAGAGTGTTCATTGTACCATTAGGTAGTTCAAAATTGTTTTCATTTATATATTTATTTGTAAAATTTGTTAATTTATTTTTTAAATTGACAAATAAAAATTGTATATATTTATGGTTATAGCATGGTAGTTTGAAATATGTATACATTGTGGAATGGTTAAATTGAGCTAATTAACATTTTTTGTGTGATAAGAACACTGAAAATCAACTCTCAGTAATTTTCAAGTATACAATATATTGTTATTATCTATAGCCACCATATTGTACAATAGATCTCTTGAACTTTTTCTTCCCATCTAACTGAAATTTTGTGCCATTTGACCAACATCTCCCAACTTGACCCCCCACCTCAATTAGGTCCAGGTAACCACCATTCTATTCTCTGCTTCTGTAAGTTTAATTTTTTTTTTTTTTTTTTTTTTTGAGACAGAGTCTCACTCTGTTGTCCAGGCTAGAGTCCGTGACATCAGCTTAGCTCACAGCAACCTCAAACTCCTGGGCTCAAGCGATCCTCCTGCCTCGACCTCCCGAGTAGCTGGGACTACAGGCATGCGCCACTATGCCTGACTAATTTTTTCTATATATTTTTAGTTGGCCAATTAATTTCTTTCTATTTTTAGTAGAGATGCTCAGGCTGGTTTCGAACTCCTGACCTTGAGTGATCCACCCGCCTCGGCCTCCCAGAGTGCTAGGATTACAGGCGTCACTGTAAGTTTAATTTTTTAAAATTCCACATATAATTGAGATCACTTTTTATATAAGTGAGATATCTTTTCCTATATAAGTTATTCCAGTAAAAGGAACACCTAGTAATAGTCAAAGTTCAGAAAATTTTTTTAGGTAAACATATAACTGGAAGTGTGACAGAACAGTAATTTAGGGCATAGGTGTTAGATTCTGCTACCATCCAGTGTTTGACTTTGGGTAAGTTATGTAATATCTTCGAGCCTCAGTTTCCTCATCTGCACCAGAGGAAAGATGATTCTTGCTGCATGGGGTTATTGTGAAGATTAAATGAGATAAGTATGTAATATAATTTCTCACATAACAAAAGTGCTTACCTGATTATAGAAAGTGCTATTATAGGCAGAGGATAAATGAGGTTACTTCCTCACAGCTTGCTAGCTACTGGATTACTTAAGAGTTAGAACCGGCTGGAAAGTGTGGCACTTTGGCTATGTTACAAATTCTGCTAGATCAGTGTTTTAAAATGTTCATCAGGCCAATGTCAACACAAGAGAGGTCTTAAGCTCTCAATAAGTAAGCATTAAGCCCTTGAACATAAACACCTTGGACCCATAATCCATTAGCTGGTCAAGGAAGTTCAGCTACCTTCTAAGCATTTTTTATCTTTTAGCAAGAGAAGGTTTTATTTCACAACTTCAGTCTTACAGTACGAAGACATTTTGAGGTTATCTTCTGATGAGAATGTATAACATTTGTTTGAGTTGCAGATAAAGGTAAGACAAAAGATGTGCCTATTAGGTAGTAGGTGAGCTATTTGGAAATTTAGAAGCTCAACCAGTTTACCACTCCACTAATGCAGAAGTGGACTGCAGAATTTTGAATATTTTTCTCTTTGCCTGGATACAACCTGTATCACTGCCATGTCCCACTCAAAAATCTGGCTAATTCCTGTTTATTCCTCAGGTGGGCTTCTCTGGTACCCCAAACCTTGGTTTGGAGGCCTCGCCTATGTGTATTCACAACATTTTATTCTTTAGTTAATGTTATCCTTTTCATATTTGTGAAGGCTAAATAGTGGAAATGTGGCTGAAGAGTGTAAACTGTTTATACATTTATAGTATAAACATTTAGTATAAAAGTGCTTTAGCTATAAAAAGGATTCTCTCCCCAAAGTCCCATGTGCCTCTCGGTTTTTAGTAAAATGTAACTTCCTCAGCTCAAAAATAGGTAAGATCAAACTGTTCCAGGCGGTTTCATCAAGCCTTATTCCCACTCCTTCAGAAGTCAGCCTTTGAGTCCAACAGCAGGATAGGTTCCAGATGGTCTGTATAATTTGAGTAAATCATGCATGTCACATAAAAAAACCTAAAAAGTGTATTTGAAAATGTGTTTTATGGATCTTACCTAGAAACCCCTTTGCCAGACTAAGGCTGACAACTTGACTCTCTCTCACTCTACTGCTGGTTACATGACTGTCACCACCTACTGCCATGAAAGTAGCACGGGTATTTCCAGGGTGCCCTGGGTCTGTGAGTTCCATGAAGGCAAAGGCCACACCTCGCTCTCTCATGTCCTCTGAGCCCAGTACAGTGCCATATATAAGTCACATAGTAGGTGATTTCAAAAATTTGTTGAGTGAAAGAATGAAGGATTCATCAGTTAGGGCTTGGATGATCCTTTAAACCTGAGCTCAAATTATTAGAAATTGGGAGCTGGATTCCTCTTCTTTAAGGTTAGGGAAGGCTCAGACTTCGGGACATTATCGCTGCTCAATCACCTCTCCAGGGAGGGGAAGACATCTGTCTGTCCTGCCCAGAAGAGTAAGCTAAAAATCTTCTACGGTTACATAGAAAAAAAAAAGCAAAACAAAACAATACTTCTTTCCATATCGGAACTATACTTGGGTTAAGATCTTCTGAAATTATGTATGTCTTTTTTTTTCCTCCAGGGAAAGAATGCTTGATTTTGATCAGATTCTCAAAGTTGTTTCTGACCCCTAAGAGGATAAGAATCATTGCTCCAGAGGCTTCCTTTAAATGGGTCAGAGGAATCCCTTTTGCTATTATCACCAGGTAAAAGGCACTGTAGATGCCACCATGGAACATTTCCTTTCCCTTTATGCCTCAGTGCCATTTCTGTGCCTGGTTATGTTGTTTTTGCCAGAGGGAAGTCTGATGGGTATAAATCACCTTTCTTCTTCATGTAACACTAGTAATCAATTGCTTGTTTCCCTGCCCTGCCCCATCTATGCCTTTCCATCAACTTGCCTACCCAAAATTGGGAGTTAGGATTCTGGTTTTAAATACAGAAGCTTTGCACTTTCACAGCCTGCTTAGCCTTTTTAAGGCTTGTTTTCTTCACATCTAAATATAATGTTCCTCACCTCTTGATATAATGTTCTTAGCTCAGAATGTTGTTTATGCATTCATGTATTCACTCAGTGCTATTTATGGAGGGCTCATTATGTACTAGGTATTGATCTAGTGGGACACAGGACAGACAGGTCTCTGTTCCCATGGAGGGAGCAAAGATTCCAGGGGAAGGAGTCAGACAATGAACAGATAGCAAACTAGGATACAGTATCAGATCTGATGAGTGGTATGTATAGAATTCCAATAGAAATAATGCCATAGAGAGAGTTTAAACTGGATTGTCATGGAATGCCCCTTTGAGGGGGTAACATTTAGGATCTGAAGTCAGGGCAGAGGAGGAACCTAGTGCCACACCCTGAGGCAGGGACGGGCTTGATGTGTCAGAGGAATGCTCATGGGATCCCAGAGGTGGACAGGTGTAGCTTTGAAAATCATGGTAAGGAGTTTGGAATGGGTTTTAAGTACAGTGGGAGGCCTTTAAAAGCGTTCTAAGCAGGGGAGGGACGTGTTCTAAACTACTTTGTAAAAGATCATTCCAGCTGTTGTGTGGAGAATGAATTGTAAAGAGTGAGAGCAAGAAGCTAATTATGAGGTCCCTCTGGTAGTCCAAGCATACACAGTGGGAGCTTTGACTAAGGTGCAGGGATGGAGAGAAGCGGTTGACTATAGGTATGTGTGCAAAGCATTTGTCCCGTGCCTGATGCACAGTAAGCATTCAATGAACTCTAGCGGTTCTTATCATCATCATTATTACTATTGGCTTGGTAAAATGAAACTGGACCAACTATTTGGTCAACAGTGGTTGCAAGAATGTTACTGAGTTTAGAGCAAACTAGGTAGGATGAGCCAACTATTATTTGCATGCAGACATTTAATTATTGTTATTTTTCAGGCACTGTCTTGGATGCAGTATTTTCAACATTTTTCTGTATGCATTTTGAGAAGAAATCTATGATTTACTGCTTTCAGGACACACTGTTTAGTCATTTTGTAGCAAAAGAATGCTGATTATCTTCAAATGACGGATGTGAAACAGTGAATTCTAAGTTGTGTGGAAGAGGTAATATATTGCATTGCTCTGGAATTTATCATGAGCAAGGAGCTGGAAAATATTAGGGAGTTAATATCCAGGAAGAAAGCAAAACTAAAAAATGACACAGATAGATTAATATATTTATGGATATTTGTCATGCAGTTTGATGCCAGAAAAGCCAAATGAAGAAGTAATGTTCTGAAAGCAACTCAAAATTACCCAAGACCACTAAGCTCTGAGTCAGAGAAATATGAAGACTAGTGACAGTCATACATACATAGCTGCTATGGAGTTATTTAAAGTTACAGAGAGAGACAGAGAGAGACAGACAGAGCTGTCCTTTTTCTTTTTTTCCTCCTTTTCAGAAGTCTTTGGCTCTGCACTTTAACAAATGCACATATCTTTTCAGCCTACCCTTATCAAGCTAGCTCGTATTTACAAGCTAAATTATTCTGAGACACAGAAGTCTTAAATGAAAGACAGACATCATTGCAATCCTTTAAGGTCATGCTGATCTCTTCAGATGTTAGAATTCACTGGAGTAACGTTGGCTTTTCAGCTAAGTGACCCCATCACTTTAGAGTAATCCCTGTAATGAGTGAAAATATAGCAGCACATTCTAAGAAAACACTAGGTTCTAAATGATTATATTCTACTAGGCCAGAGAGAGTTTGTTTTCAAAATTTGGACACCAATATTTTCCAAGCAGTGTGGCTTCCAGCTATACCGACACAGTTATTCAAGTTTACTGAGTACCCACAGTGGGACAATAATTTTGGCAGTGAATTTTTGCTACCTTCAAAATTCCTCTTTTTAGTCTCTCTCTCTCTCCTTCTCCTTCTATTTTTGAAAATTCTGATGATACGAAGAAAAGTGTCTGCCTATATTTAGTTGGTTCATTAGGGGTACACCTTTTAAATCAATAAAACAAAATCATCTAAAATACCACTAAAAAACACCATTGCCCAAAGTACATTCTGTGGATCACTAATTCTTCAAGGCACTACTTGAAAGAGATTCCAGACATGCTGACTATTGTATTCCCCTCTCAGATCTGCTTGAGCCCCATATGAAGCCCATTCTGCCACCATGTATCAAGGTCATGTCCAGCCACTATCTCATTAAAACAAAATAAGAAAATTAGCAGAACGGGCTACAGTACCTACAGTTGCAAGCTTGCCCCCAGGCTGTAATTGGTATTTATCATCTTCCTCCTCCATCTAGTCTAGATTTCCACACTCACGGCCATACTGTTGCTGCTTTAGATTCCTTGCCTGATGGAATAACCCAGATCTTTGTCTCTTCAGGTCTGACTCCCTGGTTACCATGCCCTTGTTAGGCAACGATTGCTATAATTTCCTATTGACCATTGTCCTCCGGAATGGAAGTACCACATGACACCTCAGTGAATTTCCTGAGTTCCAGGCTTCTTCCCCGTTGTGCTCATTAAGTAGCCGAACCCTAGCTCCACATGGCAATCAAGAAAGATTTCTCCCACCAGTACAGCAAGTTCTTCCTTTGGTTGCTAGTCCTTAGGCACGAAGAGCCGTGAATGATCAGGCGGCAGTTGTGGCTTTAGGTTCAGTGGAACCCCTACCATGTTCCCTGGTGAAACATGGGAACAGTAGCCCCACTGAGAACCAGGACCTCTGGTACAGCAGAATCTAAGTTGCAGGATGGGGAAACACAAATATTAAATGAATAACTGGGAGTAATGGTGAGAATAGCCAATTTTACTTCCCTCTCCTCATCCTCTGGACCTGTGTGTTTTAGCTACTAGGAATCCAGCATCATATAGCAGCAGTTGGTTCAATGCTTCTGAGGGAGCCCTCCAGCCTGGAGGGTTTTGTCTCTGAACTGATGTCTTATCTGACTCTTTAATAGGCCACTCCAACATCCTATCAGATCTGCTGCTTCGGAGCAAGGTGGTTTATGGTAGAATACATGGTCACGCACCCTTCCCACTGACACGTATCTTTTGCTGCAAAATGTGTACTTTCATCAACGGTAATGGTATGGAGGTAAATCAGGAATTCTAAAAGCCCTCTGACAGTATGTAGGGAAGGCAAACACCGTGCAGGTTTTATTTCTACTAACAACAAGTCTCTGCCCCCTCCAGAGTGGAATGTCTCAAGACATTGAGAGTGGCGCTAACCTCTGTAATCCAACCTAAGGTATGGGGTTACTTCTAATTTACTATTTTGGTTTGGAGGACAATTTCAGGGGCTTCCTTTTGGCCTTTCTTACCATAATTACTTTTATTCCACAAGTCGTGGAGCCAAAGTGAGGTTCTGCCAGCTGCTAAGAATATCTATACTAATTATGCCCTCAGGATCTAGGGCAACCCTGGGTTGGGTCCACTGACTCATGGACCTAGTATAAAATTGGCCTGGATCAGCACTCCATTTACTACCTGACCTACAAAGAGTCCCCACTCTAGCCTCAGACTCCGCATTCATCGGCCCTGTACTCATAACTCTTTAAAGTGAAATGCTCAGACTTTTCACTTTTTGTAGTGTACAATTAATCTGATGAGTGCCCCTTTGGTAGGTCCTCTTGGAGGAAGGACCTGAGTAGTATTTATTGTATATACTTGTCATGGTTCTTCAGGGTCTCTCCTCAAGGAGACCTTGCCTAATCTTCACCTGATGGACTCTGGATCTTAGAAATGATTCATAATTGGTACCTGGGTAAGGGACTATGGTTTTACATTGTTACAGCTGACAAGGGTTTCTCTTTGCCTGGTCTGGATTTTTTTTTTCTGGTTATACAACTCGATTATCACCTTAGTCAGCTACCCATCTATTTTGCCTCTAGGAATACATGGTCTATTAGTTATTGCCTTAGGTTTTTGTGGGTCAAGATACCCTGGTTTCTGCACCGGCTGTGTTACCTGTTACTGTGATTATATCTACCTTGTCCCTGGCCATTATGTGCTGCCACCCAACCTCTGCTTCCCTCATCTTCACTGACACCAGGGAATCCAGTTCCACAGAAGCATCCTTTACATCAACACTGAGCTACAGAGTGCAGCCACCACTAAGTTCTCAAACATGCCAGTGTCTCCCTCACTAGCAGGGCCATTGCATGACTTTTGTGGGACCTAAATATTTTTGCCTTCATGAACCTCTTCCTACATACAAAAATAATTATAATTATATTTTGCAACTATGTTGATATAAAGATGAATACAACCTTTGACCCTCAAAGCTTATTTTTTTCCTTCTGATTTTAAAAATAATTAAAACATTTTCATGAACCCCTCTAAGTGTTGTACCTACTGGGCCTACTGCACAAGTCAGCCCTACTCACTAGGGCACCCTTAATAGGCTTAGTGAAGAGAGTGTCCTCTGGACCCTCCTAATGAATATAATCAGGTGGCAGATTCTCTGGTTGCCCCTAATACATCTATTCTAACATCCTCACCTCACTGAGCCTTCTGACAACTTCTTCAATACTCTGAAAAGACAGTTTGACATTTCCATTTACTTGTAGGCCGCAGCGTACCCAAGCTTCAAGAAGCCAACTCAGTGGTATGTTGAGGTCAGAGGCATATTAAGGGTGCTCTCAAGTCTGTGAACTTCCCTATGCAGTTTTATATTCAGACCCCTCTCCCCTTCTTCCCTGCCCCTCCACAACAATCTTCAGGCCCCCTCTCACATGTTCCCTGGCTCCAGGTGGCCATGCAATCCTCTTGATGGGTAAGCTGTTTCCTCCCAGAGGAGAAACTGTGTTTCTGTGCTGGGCAGATGTGACCAGTCATTAGTCAAGAAGCAATGAGGGGAAGGCCAGGGACTCATCTTAAGAAGGACAAGCACAGTTTTGCAAAGCATCCATCTCAGGAGAGGATCTGCATGTTTTCCAGGCAAGGTGCTCCTGCTCTCCTCTAGAAAGGGGCAGAGATGCTTGGGGGTAGGGGAATCTGGGAAGAAGGGTCCATGCTTTTCATGTGCTCCAATGTCCCCATCCAAGGCCTCAGAGTCCCCCTTCTCTCTTAGGAACCTGACATTAGCACAGGAAGCCTGTCAGTGCTGCTCCCATATAATTAAAACCTGGGCCCAATTTTAGCTTAGTGAGCCCTCTGGTTGCAGCAGATGAGCTATTAAAGTGCTGCCATGGATGCCTTCTGGCTTTCACGGCATGCCCTAGTTTGGTAACTGGCTTCTCAAATCTGTCATTATCTTTCTTTAAGGCTTCCCAGGCACGTAACAAGGACCAGCCAGCTCCACGATCCACTGCCTTCATGCCATTCAAGTGTAGGGCTTCTGCCTCACCAAATGCTTCCCTTCCACCTGGCCATTATCCCAATGCACAACAGCTGAGACCCTTTGTAACTGGGCTGTTACACTAAGCTACAGCTTATTTCTACCCGCTTACCATCAGCACTGGGTCCTGCAGCCATATACTTGTGAGTGGTCCAGTTCAAGAATTACATTCTAAAAGTCTGTTCTCTGGGGCCACTCCTGGTAACAATTTATTCTGTATTTTCTCAAAAGCAGAGCCTGAGAAAGAACTTGAGTTCAGGTAATTTATTTGAGGGGTAATCTCAGAAGCAAAGGTGAGCAAATAGGGAGAAAGAAGCAGGAGGAGGAAAAGCCAGTATCAGGGTGCAGGTCTGGAGGTCGATACTGTAACTGAAGGGATTAGACTCCATCAGGACCCCCGAGAAGCACACGGAATCCCCACAGAACTGCTGGTCTGCAGGAGAGGAGGCTGTGCTCCCATCTCTCACTGACTGTATGTTGCCTCTGGGGCTTTACCTCCCTGCACAAGTGCATATATAAGGACTAAGAAATTCCTTTTAGTGTTGGGGAAAGCCCTGAGGCAGAAATTAAGAAGACACCTAGCTTGTTTTTGAGACAAGATGCTGAGATGAGCTCACATGGAACTGTCCACTACAACTGTGGCTGGAACCAGAGATGTGGGTCACCAAAATCACCTGCTATGGCAAGAATGTCAGAGCAGAATGTCAGGTGGAAACAAGGTCACTGGTCACATCCTTGTACTGCTGTATGTGTCTTGGTGTGCTGGAGTGCCTGTCCCTGGATTTCTTGTTCATTGAGACAAGTCTCTTATTTAAGCCACTCTAGTGAGGTTTTCTATCCCTTGAAGTTGAATTTAATTCTAACTGATGCACATATTAACATTATTTAAAACACTGTAGAGCGTTATTCGAGAAATCCTGCTTTAAATGAAAAGTTTGTGAAGATGGTTTTCCCTGTGGTCTAATAACTTTCTTCCATATTTCACCCTCTCCATTAAGGTTTTGATTCTGACTCTGTCATTACTATTATTTTTCATATTTATTTATTTTTTTTAGAGACAGGGTGTCACTCTTTTGCCCAGGCTGGAGTACAGTGGTGTGATCATAGCTCACTGCAGCCTTGACCTCTTGGGTTTAAGAAATCCTTCCCCTTCAGCCTCCCAAGTAGCTGGGACTACAGGCACATGCCACCACACCTGGCTAATTTTTTAGTTTTTTTTTACAGACAGGGGTCTCACTATGTTGCCCAGGCTGGTCTTAAACTCCTGGCCTCAAGCGATCCTCTTCTCTTAGCCTCCTACAGTGCTGGGCTTACAGGCATGAGCCACTATGCCCAGCTGCCATTACTTTTAAGCATGATCCATTGATAATTTACTCTTTGAGAGATTTGATATTTAATATAATGTAAAGGACATGAGTAGTATAGAACAGGAGATGAATAAAGTATAAGATTAGGGTTGAGCTACTTGAGATCAATTAGGAATATGAACTAATTGGGAAATTTCATTATTTGCAGGCTATGGGGTGGGATAAAGGGGGAAGGGAAGAGAATTACATTACTTACATTACTCTGCATGCTTGAGTGTACACCAGACTCTTTGTAGAGGGGCCAGTGTGGATATTTATTTACTGCTACCATAAGTTGCAAGCTGCCAGGGAAATAGGTGGGTGAAGTTAAGGTTGAAATCACTGCTAATCAATCGGCATCCTGCCCCTAGAAGAGCAGGTTTGAGGTGAAAGAGGAAAAGGTGGTTGGGCCTCATACTTCCTATTCCTCCCTGTCTGATCATTCTGGATATTGTTATTGGGTGGCTTTCTGCTTAATTGGTCAGCTTGTTTATTGTTAATTACTATTGAATGCCCATAATGTGTTAAGCTTTTAGATTTTATAGAAAACGTTTACATTACACAATGGGTTTAGGTCCCTAACACTAAGGCTCCAATGATAAGACAAGTGCATTTATGTAATTTTGTATTTTTGAAGATGGCTGTTTTTACATAAAGTCATTCTAGAACATGGAAAATCTGATGAGCATACGATAAAGAATTTGTTTTGTTGTTGTGTGGTGGAACTAATTAAATACATGGGCGTACAAACAAGTCAAATCGAGATGCTCCTCTAATTCAGCCAAGAAACCTCCAGAGAATGATATCTGTCTCTACTGATATCTTAATTGTTATAAATCACTCTGGCTCTTCCAGATCTAGCTAAATAATAATCTGTAATAATACACAGTTTTTAATGTATTATTCCTATACTGGTGACTCAGAATTCTTTTTTTTTTTCCTATCGGGGAAAGAATTCACACTCCCGTATCTAAAAATACTCAAAAACAATATGAAGTGAATCCATTCCTTAACAATAAAGAAATAATAAAGAAATGCTAGGCCAGGTGGTGGCTCATGCCTGTAATCCTAGCACTCTGGGAGGCTGAGGTGGGTGGATTGTTTGAGCTCAGGAGTTTGAGACCAGCCTGAGTAAGAGCGAGACCCCGTCTCTACTAAAAATAGAAAGAAATTAGCTGGACAACTGAAAATATAGAAAAATTAGCCGGGCATGGTGGCGCATGCCTATAGTCCCAGCTACTCGGGAGGCTGAGGCAGGAGGATTGCTTGAGCCCAGGAGTTTGAGGTTGCTGTGAGCTAGGCTGATGCCACTGCACTCTAGCCTGGACAACAGAGTGAGACTCTGTCTCAAAAAAAAAAAAAATGCTGAGATAATATGGCACTAGAGGTTCAGCCTGTACAAGTGAAGATGTCCACTGCATGGCCCCACAGAGAGACTGATCTGGGCAGGTACCTACACATTCCTTTTCATACGGGAAGGGAAATGGGGGCTGATGTAAAGATATAAAAGACCATCTAGGTAATTGCTTCCTGCATTCATTTTTGGGGGAATAATTGGGTAAAAATTGTTCTCTAAATCAGTAAGCTCTAGGTTTCAGTGTGAACATGTTGAAGTCTTTAAAGTAAAAGGTGAGGCTACACTTATGGAGATGCTGTGGTGGAATTTCTGCTGGCTAACCTACTTCAAAGCAACTATTCAATGTCTCTGTGCCTCAGTTTCCTCATTTGTAAAATGGGAACAGCAATAGGAACTTTCCTCATGGGTGGTCATAAGAAATAAATGAATTAATGCCTGTAAAGAATTTAGAATATCACCCGGCTCATAATAAGCACACAGTAAGCATTAGCATGCCACCATCATCACTGTCCTCACCATCACATCATCATCATCACCACCATCATCTTCATCTCATGGGTAGCCTCCTGAGTGTGAAACTAAATTGAGCTTTAATAAATATGACTCTATTAACTTGTATCCTCCCAACAAACTCAAGGGGTTCGGATGGCCAAAATAATTAAGATATCTAACAGCTGACTTTTATAATTATTCACTAATATTTCTATATACCTTCCTTGATATTATTTCTGAGAGAAGGCATTATGGGTTGAATTGTGTTCTCCAAAAAGATATGCTGAAGTCCTAGCCACCTGTACCTTGGAGTGTGGTCTTGTTTGGAAATAGGGTTGTTGCAGATGTAATTAATTAAGCTAAGATCATATTGGGGCAGGGTGGGCTTCTAATGCAATGTCACTGGTGCCCTTATAGGTAGAGGGAAATGAGGACATAGGAAAACACAGAGGCAAGAATATGTGAAGACACATAAGAGAAGTCAGCCATGTTAAGATTGAGGCAGAGATTGGAATTATGCATCTCCGAGGCAAGGAATGCCGAGGATTGCTGGCAAATACCAGAAACTAAGGTGCATGGAAGAATTCTCTCCCACAGGTTTCAGAGGCAGAGAGACCATGCCCATATCTTGCTTCCAGACTTCTAGCTTCCAGAACTGTGAGACAATACATTTCTGTTGTTGTAAAACATCTAGTTTGTGGTACTTTGTTACAGCAGTCCAGGAAACAAATACAGAAGGGGATGGAACAATCCCATTGAGGGGACAACAGAGCACTCAGACTTAACCAATTAGGTCACTGGAAGCTTAGGATAATGTTCAGATGCTGAAAGCTGTCTCTTTATAGTTTTTCTGACCGTTTTGACAAAATCCTACCAATCTGATTTTTTTCTCTCATTTGAATCTATCACCACGATTTGCGTTTTATGAGAAGAGTTTCCTAACTTTTGTATACGTGGTAAGCTTATGGACATACATTCTTTCCTATCAGGCATTTGAACAAACCTCCTCAAATTTCCCCCCTGCCTCCCTTCTCTGCAGCAGGACAGAGGGCCAAACAGCAGGCGACCTTGCATAGATTTCCCAGTCACACCCACTCCTTTTCCTGTGGCTCTTTGGAAAGGAGGGGCTGTGCCTGGTCTCTTGTGCTGACTTCCCCATTGTGATTCTTCCTTCTTCTCCCTCACCCGACATCAGTACCAGTTAGTGATTTTCAGAGCGAAAGCAGCCTCTCTTTGTGCTGCAGGCATCAACTAGATCCCCCTCCCATATATTTATACCACTTAAATTTTCCTCTTTCCTAAATCAGCTATTGGGCGCATAGCATTTTTCAGAATCAGTCTAATCTTTCTGCAGTGATACTCTCCGATTCAGAGTGGGCAGGCCAAGATTTATTTGTTTGCAAATACTTTTGTTCTCCTTATGACTTGGAAATCCTTCCAGAATTACCAGTAAGTCTTATTTTTCATTAAGTGCAAATGACCATGATGTCAAATTTAAAGTTTCATAGATGCCTAACCTGTAATAGAAGAAAAAGGCAAAGTTTATAGAACTATCTTTAACTCAGTTAATTTCCTCCTGACTACCCCTCAAGTTCTATAGGATGATAAGGCTTCATTCAAGTCAGCAGGCTGATTTTTTTGGGTAGTTTTCATGACTATTCTCAAAAACATATTCTTCAGAAAATTTGTCACTATTACCTTCTTTTCATCAGTAACAATGAGTGGCTACTTGTCCTCCTGAGCCCACTGTTTTGTGATGTATGTACATACACAAATGTAGCTTTAAAAATATAGTATGTTTTTCAGAGGCCTCAAACAAGGGGATGAACAAGGGCACGTGCCTACGCATCGAGAAGGATCCTGCTTTGTGTATGTTTAAAAGAGAGCTGATAGAGTAGCTTTAGTTCCTTCTGCTCCTTGATTAAATCTTGATTAGAATCAGTGCTGCAGTTGTAGAACGAGAAGCAGTCTTCTTCCTTTCCCTGCTAAAGGTAACATCACTTGATTGCTTGAGACAGTTAAAGGTGCTTTGGTAGTAAAAGGACAGCAAGATTAATGGGCAGTCATTTCCATAGTAACAGCAAAGCACTCTGGGAAACAGAGCCACTTGGGAGCTGGAGCTGCACATGCCAGGATTTTGGCTCCCATGGCAACAGCAGAGTGTGGGGTGGAGATGAACACGCTAGGAAACTTAGCAAAGGTCCATTTAGTGAAGACAATGTATAATCAGAGTTGTCAATCTATTTTAAAATTCGAAGTTAAAATAAATCAAATTTGAGACCATGAGCTGATGCAAAACATTTAAAATATACTGTACGTCCACTGAAAATTTCTGAAGCATAAGCACAAATAGTTTAAGAACTATCCAATTGTGACAACTTGTTAGTTAAAAAAAATCCAATTACCAAGATTTTTGTCCCAGAGTAGTTGCAGAAAATTACACAATTAGAGCAATTTTTCTCAGCTGCTCCACTACAGAAAACGAAAGTGATTATACAAAAATAGTGTAAAATACTTTTCACAACTGCAAGTTAGAGTTTTGCTTTCTTTGGAAGAAATTCTGTTTTTCTCTTAGATAACCTTCTCAACAAAAAGTTGAAGACAGCCAGCAGTAAAAAGAGAAAGCAATAGCTAAAAGAAGAATCAAGAACAAAACAAAAGGTGAGTAAAATACTAAATGACTCAAGAGAAGCTGAAAAGAATTCAGAAAGACCTAAGAACCCAGCATTCTAATTACAATGGGTAAAAGAAGTTTGACACAAAATCGTATTCCTCTTGCTTTTATTAACATTGGAGTTAAAGTTTTTGAAGGTCTCCTTTGTCCTGCATGAATTTGTAATGTATTCAGGGAGCTCAGCATCCTCTTAGGAATAGACATTCTTTTCTACCCAGGCTGTTTAAGTCAGGTCTATGCAGCCAGTGAAACAGAAGTTTGGAAATTATCTGTGGACTTGAGTGTAGGTTTATTGCTAATCAAATCTATTAAGGTTAGTCTATGTTTGTATCCAGTCGCTACTATTAATAAGTAGAGCACTTATTACCAGAAGTATTTACTGAAATGTTACTGAGTGTGCACTATAAATTTGGAAAACAGATATTAGTGATTTAACCTAGTTCCTGACATAGGTTGCCTGTTTTCTATCTACACTTTGTGCCCAGTAGGATTTGGATGCCAAAATGTCATTTAGCCATGTGAAGGATCTAGCCACAGTGTCTCAGAAAAGAGTGATGCCTATTTGTTGAACATCATCTCACCTTTTGTGTCCTATATCTTGAAAAGAAGGTTTATTATAAGAAACTTCTATGGGATTGCCTGCTGGGCACCAGCACCCATGATGTGGGAGCAGTCCTGCTTCCCTACCATCCACACAGTTGGCGTTATTGGGTTGTTCTCCTAATTCCCTGTTTATAGTTGCTTGAACTAAGAGTGGGCACCTAAGTCAGGCTTCACTAGTCATTAATGTTGCAAAACTCTAGAGTTATTAGTGATCTCAATTCTTGTCATATGGATAAAACTTCAAGAGAAAAGAATGAAGACAACAGAAAAGTGGAGACAGGAGGTGGAGACCTGATTTACATGACATTCAACCCTCAGTTTAGTTGTTTCTGGAGCCCAGCAGAATCTGCATTTCCTGTGGCTTCCTTGTATCCTCCTGTTAAGTTCCTCCCTCCCTGTTTTTTTTTCATGTTAGCTCAAGCTGGGTTTATACCTCTTGCAACTCAGACTCCTAATGTAACATCCTTTCCCCAAATCCTCTAAAAAAACATGATAAAAAGAAGAAAGTGGAACAACCACTTAGAAAGCACATTGTAGGAAATAAAGCAGGGACACAAAAAGTAATTGCAAAATTTTGCTTTCCTTGTAAATTCAATGATTTGTGATGAAGGAAAGGGGGCTAGAAGTCACTATAACCAGGATATCATCAGAAGAAACAAGACCATGAAAATGCACTAAAAATGAGAAGATGGAATCTTTCTAACTACCTGTAGAGGGTGGCAAGAATCTGAGCTAAAATCCTAATTTAGGCTCTTTGTTCTATGTTGCCTATGGTAGAATGCGCTAGGTAGGCTCTTTCAGATTGCAAGGAACATCAACTAACTTAGGCAAATAGTCCAACATCCAGTTAATAGGATTTCTTAAAAAAGGGAATGGAGAAAATGAAGAGGAAGCTGATTCAAGATAATTTCTCTGGACTGAAGGACTTGAATTTCCTGATCAAATGGGCTCACTGAGAGCTCAGGATGATAGATGAAAATAGATCTTCACCAAGACATATAAGTGGGAAATTCAGAACACTGAGGACAAGAAAAGAATCTTAAATACCTCTAGAGAGGAGGAAAAGAAACAGGTCATGTACAAAGTATCAGAAATAAGAATTTCTTCTGATGTCTCACCAGCAACTTTTTTGGGATAATGCCTTCAAAATTATTTCCAATTGAGAATTCTATATCCAGCCCAACTACCAATCACATAGAAGTATAGAATAAATACATTTCAGATATGTAATATCTCAAAAAATGTTATTCCCAAACATATTTCTAAGGAAACTATTGAGGAAGGTGTGCCACTAAAAGAGGGATGTAAACCACGAAAGAGGAATACATAGAGGAAAGGGAATAGGAAGGCCAAGGGACCTGCAGGACTACGGGGGATCCCTGGGTGACAACTGTGCACATCTAGAGGGCCTCTAGTCCACACTCAAGTGGATACATTTGTCCTTTTACTGAACATTATGTCTGTAAGAATCAACATGTTGTTGAGTATAGCAGTAACTCATCCTTCTATATTGCTGCATAGTATTCCAGGGCATGGATATATCCCATTTGTCTGTCCATTCTATTGCTAATGAATGAATGCTCAGTTGTTTCTAGCTTTTGGCTCTGATGAATACTGATGCTCTGAACACTTCTAGGAATGTGTTGTGGTACAACTATATAATTTATTAATCTGATCATAAGGTATCTACAAAGAATCTATAGTAAACATAATATTTAATGGTGAAATATTGAAAGCTTTTCCTCTGAGATCAGAAATGAGATAATGATGTATGATCTCATCATTTCTTTTCAACATTTACTAGAGATTCTAGTCAATATAATTGCCTAGAAGAAGATATAAAAGGTATAAGTATTAGAGAGGAAACAATGAAATGGTCACTATTTGTAGACTGTACAATTTAAATATAGAAAATTAAAAAATTACAGATAAACTATTACAATTAAAATAAGTGAATTTACTAAGGTCAATATAAAAATTCATTTATATTTATGCTGACAAATAACCATTTTAATTAAAAATTATTCAATTTATCATAAAATAAAAATATCAAATTATTAGAAATTAGTCAAATAAAATATACATAAGACTGCTACCTATATAAAAATAACTATAAAGCATACTGAGCTAAATTAAATAAGACCTGAATAAATCAGGGATATACCACGTTTCTGCATTTGGCAATTCAATATTATTAAGATGAGAGTTCTCACTATATTGGTTTATAGATTCAGTACAATCCCTATCTAAATCCAAGAAGGTGTGGTTTGAGGAACTCGAACAGCTGATTCTAAATTTTCTATGAAAACTCAAAGGGTTAAGAATAGCAAAGACATACTTGAGAAAGAAAAAAGTTGAAGGACATATACTGCCAGATTTCAAGACATGTTAATAAACTGTAGTAATTAAGACAGAGTGGTAATGGCACAAGAATGGTCAAATAGACCCGTGGAGGAGAATATAGAGTGCAGAAATAGACCCACACATATATTGTCACTTGATTAAGGCAAAGGTGCCACTGCAATTCAGCAGGAGAAAAGAATGTCTTTGCAATAAAAGGTGTTGAGAAAATAGGATGTTTATATGGGGAAAAGAAATGAAAATGAACCGCTACCTCACACTATGTACAAAATTAATTTGAGGTGGATCATGACTTGAAAGTGAAAGCTAAAACAATTGAACTTTATTTATTTATTTATTTATTTATTTATTTATTTATTTATTTTTTGAGACAGAGTCTCACTCTGCTGCCTGGGCTAGAGTGAGTGCCGTGGCATCAGCTAGCTCACAGCAACCTCAAACTCCTGGGCTCAAGCAATCCTTCTGCCTCAGCCTCCCGAGTAGCTGGGACTACAGGCGTGCACCACCATGCCCGGCTAATTTTTTCTATATATTTTTAGTTGGCCAATTAATTTCTTTCTGTTTTAAGTAGAGACAGGGTCTCGCTCTTGCTCAGGC
>CAUYRT010024615.1:0-16584 GCA_963574885.1 Lepilemur ruficaudatus
GAGTAGATTTTTGAATGTAACAAGATAAGTCAACTTGAGTGGTAATATATTTTGGGAAATCAGCTCACTACAAATTGTGACTGTAAACATTGTACTGTAAATGCTTTGTAGTTTTCCCCCAATAAAAAAAAAAAAAAAAAAAGCACCCTGGGATGGGAGAGCAGAGCTGTGGGCCTTGGGGACAGCACTTGTCTCTGTAGAGCCTGAGTTTTCTCACCAGGTAAAGAGCTTAGCTTTCCAATGCGGCTTTGTGGAACCCCAGGATACCTCACATGTGCCTCAGAAACTACTCAGGGTGGTCGGGGAGGGGGATGTCAAGCAGGAGGGACTCCTGGGCCTCCCCCCTCTTCAATCTGCAGAGCTTCACTTTTATCCACTTTATATACTGAGATTGGATATAAGATTTCATTTTAAGAAAGAGTCTTGTTGTCAAAAAAGAAAGCTGGAAAAGTAGATGAATGGATGCCTTCTATGACATAGAGAGGAGAGTCCCTCCCACCTTTCCAAGTTAAAACACAGCTGCAACATAAGTTTAAATCATCAGCATTTCCTTAAGAATTTTTACAAATCAGAGCAGCAGGACAAAAGGGATGAGAAACAAAAAGGAGTCACGCCAAATGAGGAACACACTGTTCACGGCTCTCTGGCTCTCTCTCTGCCACAGGTGCCAGACCCCAGGGAGCCAAGAGGGTCCCAGGATAAGAAAGTAAGCCCAGGAGCTCCCAGGAAAGAGTTTTTGGGTGAAAAAAATGAATGACAGACGGGAAGGGACATAGCTGGTCCTTAACTTCCCAAAGCGGGGCATTAAAAGATTTTTGGCCTTCCTGGCACAAACAGGTGAGCACAAACTCTGGCACCTTCTCTTCTCCATATTTAAACACTCTTTTGCTCCAGAGACACAGACTGTTCTTTATTAAACCCAGATTTTCTCCTGATAAATCTGATTTAAAGAGACAATCACACAATGACATCTGGTTTGACTGGTCCTTCTTCTTTAATTTAAAGAGCCAGAAATTCACCCGGGGCTCTCTGTCCCCAAAGAGTCAGATGACCCTTCTTCAGTGCCCAGCTCCCTCCCCCCACTAAGCTGTGTTTTCTCTTTTAGCGAAACTCTCCCAAAGGGAACACTTCCCCTTTCCACTGAATCGCATCTTCCCCAACACCCTTGGCAGATGAACCACAAGGAAATCAACCGATAATGCTACCCTAGCTGAGCCTCGTGCTTTTGCTATCAAGATGTTGTTCTAGCTGAACAATTTGAGGCAAGAATTCGCCCTGTTTGAAAGACGGAGACACTGAAGATTAAACTCATCATCAGTCAGCCCAAGGCCAGTGGAAACTGGACAAGAGCCGACGTCCCTGAGGACCCCACTCTACGCATTCTGCCATAACAATAATAATAGCAGATAATATGGGTGTGTATTTTGTCGTGGTTTCAAATGCATTATTTAACTCTCACATAAACCCTATGAGGGACAAATATGACCTTCCCCATTTACAGGTACAGCAACTGCTTAATTAGGTTAAATAATTCATCCAAAGGGATGCAGCTAATAAATGGCATCACTGGGACTCACAGGCAGGGCTGCGGGAGCCCAGGGCCGCTGCTCTTACTGGCTACACACCACTTGAAGGCACCCTCCCCACTCTGGCTCAGTGACACACCCTTGCTTACTTCAGGAGGTGCTGAAACACCCATAAAACTAAATTGGATTAATCTATACGCTGAATGAAAAACATACCAGTGGGTATAATCCCATGAATGCCCCTGTGTGTAGAGGAACAGAGACACATCAGACTGCCTGAGTTGAAAGCCCAGCTCTGCCACTAAGTATCTCTGTGTCCCTGAACAAGTTACTTAACCTCTCTGTTTCAGTTTCCTCATTTGTAACACAACAAGAATAATCTGCTCATAGCATTGTTGTGAGGATTTAATCAAGTTATTACACGTGAAATGTTTAGAGCAATGCTGGGCACGTATTAAATGACCAAGACCAGGCCATCTAAAGCAGAGAATTGGGCCTTGTTTTCTCTAGAAAGAGTTAAAGAGTTTCTGCTAAAGAGATAACTCTAACACCAGTTCTTAGAAGGTGAAGCAGGTGTCTCAGGAAGAGAGAATTACCTGCAGTCACTGGAATTCACTTCATGTATTTTAAATCTGTCATTTTTCTACTACATGCTTTTAAAGAAATAGAGCTCCCTTTGACTTCTGCTTCAGCTACATTCTCTCAAATTTTGATATTTACTACTCTCATGATCACTCATTTCTAAACAGTTTTCCATTTCTGCTTTATTTTTAGCCCAAGAATTATTTAGAAAGGTATTTTTAAATTTCTAAAAATAGGTAAGTCTGGGGAGGACTATTATTATATTAATTTCTAATTCTATCATTGTCAGGGAACATGGCCTATGTGACATACATTCTGTGTAATTTGACATTTTCTTTGTGTCTTAATACAGGGTCAATATTTCTTAATCTTCTATGTGTGTTTCCAAAGTACTTGTGTCCTGTTTGTTGGATACAAAAATCATGGCAGTCCCATCCCCACAGGCCATGTTAATTTCTACCTGCTTTTGCTTCTCCAGACCTGAGCTGGGTCTAGAAAAGCAGTGAAAGGTCTCAAGAAAGGAAGGTTTGCCTCTGCTTTGTTGGTGGGGGAAAAAAAATTTTTTTAAAAGAAAAGAAGAAAAATAAAAGGAGCCCTCTGGGTAGATGTTATCTATACCAATGAGGAATCTAAGGTTAGAAAGGCTCATTCATCCAGAATCACACAACTAATAAGGAGCAAAGCCAGGACGGCAACCAATCTAATGTGTGGTCCAATCCAATGTTCACTGTTCACGGCTACCTTAACTCAGAGAAGAAGCCTGGGGTCTCACCACCCAGCACACCCATAATATTCTCCTTCTCACTACAAGGTTCCATGCAAGAGTAAGAGATTCATTCATTCATTCAGCAGTATTTACTGAACATCTGACATTCACCAAGCCATATTCCAGATGCTTGGATCAAGCTCAGACCCCTCCTCTCCAGGATCTCACTGTCTCAGGAGACAGACACACAGGTCCTTGTGCCACCATGCAATGAGTGATGACGGCGCTCAGCAAAAGGAATTATACACCCAGGAGAAGATGGGGTGCCTGTTCAAGGTCAAGCCTGGGGGGGAGACAGAAGCCTGTTGGAGAACGTTTGGAGAGATGACTCCTTGAGGAAATTTTGAAGATTGAGTGGATTTACCCAAAGAAAACCTACAGGAAGGCCATTTCGGGTGAGAAGACCACAGCTTTTTCCTGCTTTCCCTCTCATCCCAGGAGATTCAAAGAAGGCCTTCTTCTTCCTCCTGGAGAGCACAGGTCCCCTTTGGGCCCTTCCTCCTCTACCCTAGGCCTGTTCACCGACCTCCTCTCCTCCTCCCTCGGTCCTGGCTCCTCAACAGCTCTGCAATATTCAGTCCTCAAGGATACAGAGAAGAGGAAGGAAGGAAGGAACAATATCTCACTCCACCCCCTGCCCTCTCCTCAACCCTTCCTTTCAGTCTGTCCCATAAGCCCCTCCCCCTTGTGGTCACTCTACAACAGGTAACATTCATTGAACATGCAACGTGTGCTGAGGATTCTTCTAAGACGCGTGCTTCCTATGCATCATGCATTTACGCCAATCTTCTGGGGACACTCCCCATCTTGCAGCTGAGAAAACTAAAGCATAAAGATGCCCAGTAACCTGCCCAAGAGCCGCAGACAGGAGGGTCGCCTGGGCAGCTGGCTGCAGAGCCTTTGTCCTCAGCCATCTGGAGTGATGCCTCTTAAAAGCATCCCCACCCCCACCCCAGCTGTAGCCTGCAGCACTGGCCACAGGAAACCTGCTCCCAGGGAACCACAAAACAGATGCCAGGAGCTGACAAGGTCATGAAGAACAAGGAGACACTGAGAAACTGTCATAGGCCGCAGGAAGCTAAGGAGACATGACAACTGAATGCAACGTGGTGTCCTGTATTGGATCCAAGAACACAAAAAGGACATTAATAGAATAACTGGTGAAATCCAAATAAAGTCCAGAGTTTTGGGAATAATAATGTACCAACAGCAGTTTCTTAGTTTTGATAAGTGTTTAAGATGTGAACAATGAGGGAAACAGGTGCAGGATAGACAGGAACTCTCTGTACAATCTATGTAACTTTCCTGTAAATCTAAAAGTAACCTAAAATTTAAAATTTATTTAAAAAAAAACCCCAAACCGCCCTAACCTATACAATAAACATACCCAGGCAGTACACGCTCCACTAATCTCTTTAGCTGGGGGTTGAACTTCACTCAGTCTCCAGACAGAGACTGGGCAAAGTTGCCATGGAAATGGTCCCATGACAGAAAACAGGGTGACCTACCAGAGAGGGGGGCAGGCTGAGAGGGGAGCTGCACAGGGGACTAACATAAAGGTAGCTGGAGATAAGGCCCCTCGGGGACCTCAGACTCTGCAGTTAAATACATTTGCAGAGTATCCCCATTCATCCACTAGACAGTTGGGTTTACAGCTTTCCAGGCTTCGAGCGGGGAAGGGAGATAACAGGAGAGAATGCAGCATGCATGGTCTGTGCACCTTCCAAAACACAGCACCTAACAGGGGAGGCAGCTTCTGAAATTGCTGTTTTTTTATATATCTACAAAAATAAAGAGGTTGTGAGGGACACAGGGAAGGCACGGTCAGTGCTATCAGCCTGGGAAGCTTCCAGACAGCGAAGACACTGGACTCTAGCCTTAAAGGAAGAATTTTGCCAGGGAAAAATGCAGTAGCTAGATTTTCACTGTGGTATCCACATTTTCTCCTTCATTGTCTTTCTGAACAGAAGCAACCTTCCATGTCATCTTGGGCTGCGGGTTTAGGTAGAGCTACGAGCCTTGGAACTCTGTCCTTGGGGATGGACCTGTGACCTCTGGCTTCATTAGCAAATTTATAGGTTCCCTGGGTAAATGTTCCACTTCCAGCAGGTAAAGTTTCACTTACCCACAAAGAATGGAGCAAGAAAAGTAAATCATAATAATGAATAAGGGATGTGTACGGGCCAAGCCGTTGCTGATCAGCCAACAGACAAATGTTTAATACATGCCTGCCACGCAGAATGCTAGGCACTGGGGCCCCAGAGAATGATCACATCTGCGGCTGCACCAAGGGACATATGACGTAGTTGGGGAGATGATCAAATACAGTGTGGGGTGATAAGAAAAAGCAAGACAGACATGCTCAACTCTTGATCCCACCACTGCCCAGACAGGGATCTTAGTCAAATCTGAGCTTCAATTACCTTACCTGTACAATGAGAGTAATTTATAGCAACACTTTTCCTTGCAGGGTTGAAAGGATTTGAGACAAGGTATGTAAAGTACCTAACAAAAGTCCTGTCCAATAAGAAGTAGGTCATCGTTATTGTAACTGATACAGTGACAGTAAGTACTGGAACCATCAGCTTAAAGACAATAGGACATAGAAGACAAAGAGTCCAACTCATAAAAACAAATGGAAAGTGGTTTCAAACCCACCCCAAGGTAACAAAAAACCCCACTGACTTAAGACAAGTATTTCGTTGCAAAGCTGCATACAGCCCATGTGAGCTGCTGGAATGGAGGTCAGTATTCTAGGCTCCAGTTACAGAGCATTACCTGTAAAGAAGGAGTTTTGAAGGATGGGTAGGACTTTTGACAAAAGGTGGGGAGGAAGCCCTGAAAGGGAGAGAAGACAACATGAACAAGCGTCTCTCCCTTAGCACCTGCCAGTCCCCCAAAGTCCTCCCCCCATAGGAATAAAAATAAAATTAATCCCCTTCTCTCATCCATGCACTCTCTGGCCTCTGGCTGATGGGTCTGTAATCCCTACTCAATCCCCATCACTCTCATCTCAGCTCTGTGTCCCGTCTGTTCACAGCAGAACAGCTCTCCCAGAGAATGAATCCTCCCAGGTACAGAGAAGAGGGGCAGGAATCCTGACTACTAAGAAATCTTATCACTAAAGGAGGATAGAACCTCAGGAAAGGAGCAAACTGGTATGTTAAGATTCGGTTATGATACAAAGCACTTGGCACACAGCAGGGGCTCCGTAAATATTTATTGACTGATTTAAGCTTTAAAGGGTAAGTACAGCTCCATATTTCTGATCGGGTTAGAGCATAACTTTATCCTGAGGAACTCTGATTCCGCAGAGCTCCTGGAACTTCCAGTGGGGAAAGAGGCGAAGAGCAGCCATCTAGGAAGCAGCAAGACACAAAATAGAACAGAGAGTGAAGAGTAAGTCAGGCCTTTAGAGCCCCCAGTGGTTGATTCCGTTAGTATGTCGCTACTGGGGCTGGTCTTGGAGGGGCCGGGACATGCAAGTCATTTCTAGCTCTCCGCAGATCAGTCTCCAAGGGGGTACAAGGTCCTAGACCTCTCTCCAGACATTATTGGCTTCTCTATTATCATTACCTACTTTTGATTATTTTTGGTCCTCTTTTCATGTAATACAGTTCTTTGTTTTCTCTATGCAACCATTTCCCCTCTAATACCAGGACTTTGTATAATTCTGCCTAACATGATGCCCACCAGGATGCTAGGAACGTAGAGGTCAAAAAGCACTGATCGTGGTGGTCAGCAGGTCCCACACACATGCAACTCTGTTGTTGCCCCCGCATGTTTTGTGTGTTCTTGATGGTTTATACATAAAGCCACCAATGGGAGTGGTGGAGAAAATCAGGATCCTTGCCTTTCTTCTTAAGAGACTCTACATGTATCTGAGCAGATTAGATGGCACTTTAAGAAGGACCTGAGCTCAAGCGTTACTTCTTCTGGGAACCCCTCAACCCCTATGTCCATCTCCCATGTCCCAGAGGCCAGCCAGCAGGGTCTTCCTGGGGTTGCTTCTATCACAAGGATAGTGTCATAGTGTCTATGTCTCCTCTGTCTCCCTACCTGACCGTGAAGTTCCTAAAGGCCAAGAACACGTATGTATCACCAGTACACTCCAGCATCTATTGCAGGGCCTGGCACACAGTAGGTACTCACTAAATGCTGAATGAAAAATGGCCAGGCAAAAGATCCCTGAACCAGGAATTGTCCAGACTCAGCGGATTCAAAGTTCAGCTACTGAGAAATCAGTGAGAACCACCTTCTGAGACAGGCTGGGTGTAGGCACTGCACATTCCTGGCAAACCTGTCCTCCGTCACTGAAGCTGCAGGCTGCCGAGGGAGCCTACCAGGAAGAGCAGTGCAAGAGGGGAGGTACCTCAGGTCTTGTGACTGCAGCCCCTGGAAGAAATGACCTTCAGTGTGGATGTTGCTGCCAAAGGGCCGAGACCCGGGAACTCACATTTGCTGTGGTGACTCACAATGACCACAGGAGAAAAGGATGATGATCCACTCTACAGGTCCAACTCGGAGGCCTCAGTCTCTGTGGACTCTGAAGCCGTAGGAAAGGCTCGCAATGAAGCATTTTATAGAATCATACATTTTCAGGGTTGGTGGAGGCCTTAAATCCCCTAGCTCACCTCCCCTGCCTCAAAGAAATGCTAACATTCCCACAATATTCAACATCCCAACAAGTTTCTTGCCTCCCACCCATGCTGGAGAGCACACTACCTACCTCATCCTTGAGCAGCTCTGACTACTAAACATGCTTTCTTACAGATTCCTGATTTCTATCCCTCAATCCCACCTGTTCTCCTTGAATCTTTTATACAAAGAGTAAAGCTAACCTTGTGCACAGGACAGCCCTCCAGCTATCTAGAGGCAGTTAGTACCTCCCCGCCCCGGGGTTTAGAAAGATCACCACAGAAAGAGATTGCACAGGCTGCTCAATGAGAAGTTTCCTGAAGGTTAGCAAATGCTTTTCACTGATTAACAGGAATTAGAGCAAAAGATGCCTATCTTGTGCAGTGAGGGTGAACCTTGCTGGGCCAGGCCAGGGGGAGTAGTAGAGGAGGCAGTCTAGACATCAAAATCCACAGAAACCTTAACAGACTTCACAGAAACCATTAAATAATGCCAGAAGGGGCTTCTGAGATCAACCCAATTCCTTGTATTACAAAGGAAGAATCAAGAAGCAGAGAAATAAAATGGTACAAAGGAGCCCAGCAATTAAGTGCCAGGGCCACATTCAGAAGCCTCAGAAGCTGCAATCCAGTCCTGCTCCCAAACACTCCAGCAGCCACCCTGTGATTGCAGAACAGTGCTCCCAGAGTAACAGCCACCTCCAGTCTCACTTTCACCACATCCCCAAGACGTAAAGGGAAGAAACCTACCATTAGCTCCATTTCACAGACGGTAACTATGAGGCACAGAGAGGTGAGGGGACTTGCTCAGGTTTCATGGCAAATTGAATTTATTCTCAGAACTCAAAGTTCAGTTAGGACTCTTTGCTCATTGTTGACAATGAGCTGTTGAAAGGGGCTATGGAGTACCTTCCCCTGGAAATGGGCTGCCTAACTCACCTAAGGGAGTTGCCTGGGTGTGCTGTTCAGTTTTGCACTTTCTTATGATTCCTGGGTGTGCTGACATGGAAAGATCAAAACCAGCTCCTCTTTCCTTTCTGCCTAACTGGTGTGCTCCAAGTAAAAGAGCACCATGGAGGGTGTCAGGAGCCTGGGTTCCTCTCCTGGTGGCACCCTGACCAGCTCTGTGTCCTGGGACATCCCTCCCAGTACTGCAAGCTCCCGGTACTGCTCATCTATTAAAACAGCGGCAATAAGTTCTGCCCCAGCAGAAACCAGGATGACTGAGAGCAAGCGTGAGGCAGAGAGGCCACCCCCACAATAGGCAACTGTCCTCTTGCTTCTCTCACTTCCCCAGCTCCCCCACCTCCTCTGCAGCCTTGCTACCCAGAGCAGGTGAAAGGGTCATGAAGGTCTCATCCAAACAAGTGAGGAGAAAGGAGAACATTCATGACATCATCCCAACCAGTCCCCGACACCTGTACTTTCCAAAGAGCATTTACAGTTATTAGCATCATATTTACCACTTATTAAGTCCCACGTGCCAGGCACCATGAAAGGGTTCTTCTGCATGCTCTGGTGGTTTTCCTCACAACTACCCATTTTACAGATGACAAAACTTAGCCTGGGAGTTTAACGGACAGCCAGAAAGCAGTGGAGCCAGGAGGACACCCCAGTTCTAATCCAGTCCTGAGCCCCCTAAACTTTAATGTGCTGGTCAGTCACTTGGGGCGATTCATGAATAATTAGATTCTGATCCTGTAGGGCTAGACTGAGGCCTAAGCTGCTGCGTTGGCAGAACCTATGTCACTGAATTCCCAAGGCTTAGCACTGGGCATGGCCCACAGAATACACTCAACAACTATTTATGGAATGAGTCAAAGAATATCTGGCTCAAAAACGCATGCTTTAGCCCTTCTCTAGATAAAGCGCCATAACGTCATCTGATCCTCACAGCAAATCTCTAAGATATGATCATTCCCATTTGACAGATAAGGAACTGCAGACTCAAGGAGTAGCCTAAGGTGTCACAGCTTTTATGCAGCGGGACTGAGGCGGTCTACCTTCAGATCCGTTGTCCTGACCACACGGCTAACCCAAGGGATGGGGGAGGGGAATAATAATTACAGACCACCGGTTGGTGAGGAGCTGACACATCCTGGCGTGTGACTGGATCACACAGCTCGAGAGGTCACCAGCGAGCCAGGTCTGGAGCCCACCGGGAGGAAAACAAGGAAGAGAGGAGACGGAGGCAAGTCCTGGGCGTAGCGCCGGGCAGCCGCGAGCAGGTGGTGGGGTGACCCCTGACCTTACGGTGAGCCTTGCTGGGCCCAAGCGCTCCCCGACCCCCACCGTGAGTCCCGGCTCTGGGCAGAAGCTGTCCAGCTTGGGGGTGGGAGAGTTAGAGGCGTTCAGGGAAATCGCTGCCCAGCGATGAATCACCAGGCACATGACCCCACATAGGAGGGGAGGGTGCGGAACGGGCGCGGGATGCGGCCGGGGACACCGGGAGGGCAGGCCTCGCGCCCGGCCCTTCTCCCGCCTGGACCTGGGGAGCAAGTGGAAGCCCGTCTCCCACGCAGCCGCGCGTCCGGGCAGCCCCCTGCCGGGTCCCCGAATGCAGCAAGACTCACGGCCTTCAGCTGCTCCAGCCGGTCCTTCATCCTGGCGCCCAGGCGCCCGGGGGCCGGTAGCACGTCCCAGGTGAGCTCGTCCCAGGTGAGCGGCCGGAAGTGGCGGCCGGGCCGGGCCGCTGCGAGAGAGCTCGAGGCGCAGGCGGAGGCGGGCGGCGGCGGCTCGCTAGGAGGAGCGTCCGAGGCCACTGGAGGCTCCGCCGCGCCGCCCCCTCCGGCCCCCGCCGGCGCCGCGCGCTCCAAATCCGGCTCCCCGGCCGGCGCCGGCACGCAGCGCTGATCCGCCCGCCGACCCGCCCCTTACCTGGGCCGCGCCCCGCCCTCCTCCTTAAAGGGCCCGCGCCCGGCCCCTGCCATCCGGGCGTCTCTAGCTCCGCCCCCCCAACTCGAGGTCCCCCAGGGGACCGGCAGGGCCGGGTGGAGGCTCCCGCACTGGCGGGTCCTGCCACAGGGCGGAGGAGAGCGAGGGGCTCTGGCCGCAGTTTCATTTTTCCATTGGACAGCCGCGCACTCTCTGTCCCGGGCGCTGTGCTAGGATCCAGCCCTGCGACGGACGCGTTGCTAGGCGGGGACTAGGTCCCGAAACAAATAACTCTCAGTGCGGCTTGTGCTACAGTGGGTAGGAGGGAAACGTCCGGCAGATACTCCGCCTGGGGGAAGGGCATTCCGAGTAACGGAACCTGCGCAGGCGGGGGCTGCCTGGAGATGGGGCTGCAACAGGGTGTCCAAAAGGCGGTAACTGGAGGTCAGGCAGGGTGGGTCCGGCTGGGGCAAGGAATTTGGATTTTATGCTGTTGGCGATAGGGATCCCTCTGAGACATGCAAGCCGTTCAATGTTGAAGTCAGACACCTGCCACTGACAGTCTGTATAATTTGGGGAAAGCAGTTTCTCAAGAGGACTCCGTTCCCATGTGTATAACTCGCAGATAGTACCCACTTCGCAGCTTGCCGTGAAGCCTGCGAGAGAGGAGGAGCGATTGGTTCGCAGCCTGAGAGCAGGGCTGTAAAATAAAGGAGTTTGCATTGGAACACATAATCCCGTCTCGTTTCCCTAGTGCTGTGGAGATTCCCAAGTAGACTGCACCGTCCGCAAAGGTGGACGCGTTCTTCTCACTGCCCCTCACTCTTTATCCCCGTCTTCTTTCTCTCCCTCTCCCCTTCCCTGTTTGTCTTCTTGGGAACAAGTGACATATCCAGCAGGGCGGAGCTCAATAAATGGGACAGACAAGCCGGAGAATTAATTCTCAAGTTAGGAAAAGAATCTGCGGTATACATTCAGGTTTAAAGGCTGTAAATATCTTCGCAGTTCTAACAGGACTTTGCCCTTTTGTGCCCTTTGTGCTCCATGCTGACTTCATCGGCTCCCATAAAGATACGCTCTGTATGGCAGAGGTCGGACTGTTAGAATGGCCCTGCGGTGCTCGGCCCTAATCCTCGCCTACGCCCTGCACACTTTCTTCTGGCGGGCTCCCGCGCCCCCTGGTGGTCATAACTGGACAAGGCGAGTCGATCAGAAACACTGTACCACCTCCTTCCCCTAAAACCTTGTTAGCAGGGATAGCTAGGTCCCTGCACTTTGGGAGAGTAGAGGGTCCTCAGGAAGACAGAAATAGGAATAACTTTTTAAGTTAGAAGTCTGCAAAGGACTACAGGGGTCTGGATTAATTCTTTCTATAGCAGGAATCAAGGGTAGCCTTTCAGCCTCTCTGCTCAGGCAGAAGTTCCCTGTTGAAGGATAATTGTTTTTAAAATTCTAAAATCATGACTCTCAGATGAATATAAAATGAACGCACGTCAAATATTTTATTTAATTCATAAATTAATGAGAGAATCAAGAAGCGGTTAAACCTGTCCGGAGGAGAACCCAAAGAGCAGACACATATATAGGCAATCAGGAATGTTGAAATGAATATGTTAATAAATGCAAAACTGGCTTTGGTTGTGGGGAGAGAGCAATGGCACTCCCACGGACAAAACTCATTTGCATCTCTATGGACAAGAATCATTTGCATTACTATCAATTTTCTACAATTTACAGAGTTGAAGTTAGCTGCAATACCTTAAAATGCACAATTATAAAATCATATGACCCAGAAAGCTGCATTAGACCCATCCTAGCATGCCATAGTACATTCTTTAATCTTTTTTTTTCTTTTTTGGCTATTTTAATTTTTTCAGTTTTTCCAGATACCCCAAGGTAGCGCTTCTATAGTTGAACAATTCTGTGTTAAAAAGTTCTTTGGTACACAGAACAAAAATTTTCCTCCCTTTAACTTCCACCATTATTTCTTAATGCCTTTGTCCAAATATTTAATATAATCTGTCCTTCACAAGATGAGCTTTCCAAGAAAGGAGAGTTGCTATGGGGTACCAGAACAATTGCTGGACACATAGCCAGGTGGCCTGAGTTCTAGACACAACTCTATCACAAAATAGCTGTCGTTTGACACATACAATCTGTTTTATGAGCTGTCAAATAAGGGGACTGATCCAAACTAATGATTACTAAACTTTTCAAGGTCAACAATATCATATATGCATTATTTTTATTCTGGACCTCTTCTTTGGAAAGATTCCATATTTCTAACAAAATAGATTTACTAGGTAATAAGAAATTTGGTTTCCTATGAGAGGATGTTTCCATGAGGGAAAAAATGACCTTTTGGTTAGCCTGTATAGACATAACAGAAATGCCTATATGATTTCCCAGAAACTTTTAAACATTGAGAACAGCACAAAGAGACATCTTTTTTAAAAAAAAAAAAGCCCTCAATTGCAATTGGAATTCAGGAACCAGAAAGGAAGCATCAGAGAGTTTTTTTTTATCATGGCATTCTGTAACATTTGAAGGTAGATATTATAGACTTAAATTCTTCTTTAAAACTCCTATTAGCTATGAGCTTGAATTGTTAATTTTACATTGATATTCACTTTTCCCTGTCAGATTGAAGTCTGGTTTCCATCTGCCAGTCGTGTACAAGAAACTGAAGAAAGTCAAGTTACCGCAGGACAAAGACCTGCAGGAGGGGAGTCCAGGGGCTGGTGGGGAGGACGCTGGTGTTGAACCAAGTGGGCTATAGGGTCTGCAAGCAGGTACACAATGACTTAAGGTTCCCAGCTCAGTAGGAGCCCCTTCTCTCTGAGAGATAGATAGATAGATAGATAATTTTTTTCTGCCCCATGGTGGTACTTGGTTTCCTAGCCACTAGGTCTAGTACAGCTGTTTCTCCATTAAATAAACTTAGTCAGGATTAATTCAAGTGTTTGCATTTTGGTTATAAATAAATCAGCCAACACTCAATTTCACCTTTACAAAGAAACCAAAGAGAGAATCATAAGATTTGGGGGTTCTACTTCCCTCTCTCCCCTCCCTCTGAGCCTATTTATTTCCAACTAGAATAAAGGACTGAACTTTACCCAAGCTTGACTTCCTGGAGCTGCTGTGGGACAGGTGAGACCACTTTCTGGCTGGTGTACCTTGAGCTGTTTCCCGGGTGTGGTTTCAGGAGCAAGAGAGAAAGGGATCTAGAGAATTGAAGAGGAAGACTCTTTCTGTTCCCTCACAGTAATGGTTGCCTGCTGCAGGGAGGACAGAGATTGGAGAATAACCTTTCTGGCTTGTAGCTCTCTATTGCTGCATAACAACACACCCTAAAACCTAGCAACTTGAAACAACAGGTATGTATTATCTCACAGCTTCTGAGATTTGGGAATTCAGGTGTAGCTTCGCTGGATGCTTCTGTCTCAAGGTGCTATGGTTTAAATGTGTCCCCTTCAAAATCCAGATGTTGCCAGTGTGATAGTAGTAAGAGCTGGGGCATTTAAAAGGTGATTAGACCAAGACAAGTACCCCCTCATGGATGGGCGTAGGTACCCTTATTAAAGGGCTTGATGGAGGGAATTTGGCTTGCCTGCCATTTTCTGCCTTCTGCCACATGAGGACACAGCAAGAAGGCCCTCACCAGATGGCAGATGCTGGAACCTTGATTGGACTTCTCAATCTCCAGAACTGTGAAAGAATAATTTCTGTTCTTTATAAATTACCCAGTCTCAGGTGTTCTTTTATAGCAGCACAAAATGGATTAAGACATAAGGTCTCTCATAAGACTGTAATTAAGGTGTCAGCTGGGGCTGTAGTCTCATCTCAAGACTCAGCTGCAGAGTGACCTGCTTCCAAGGTCACTCACGTGGTGAATGTTGTTGGCAGGATTCAGTTTCTAAAGGCTGTTGGACTAAGAGCCTCAGTTCCCTGAGATGTTGTCCTCACCGTAGGGTAGCTCACACATGACACCTGCTTCCATCAGAGCAAGAAGTGAGACAGATGGATGGAAGCCAAAGTGGTTTGTATCCTACCTCATCCCATCTCATCTTGTATTAATCTCAGATGTGACATCCCATCTTTTTCGCTGTATACTCTTCATTAGAAGTGAATCAATAGGTTCAGTCCACACTCAAGTGAGGGTATTACACAAAACAGTAAAGACCAGGACCCATCTCAGTGGCCACCTGGCACACAGTTTAAGTCCCAGATTAATGCCAGATGCACGCTATTTCACCCTCTTAGAGCTCTCTTCTCCCCCACATCCACCCTGGACAGCTCCTACCCATTCTCCAGGTCTCAGAGTAGGTGCTTCCTTTGGAAAGCACCTCACCCTCCAGGACTGACTTATGCATTGCATTTCTCAAATGTGCCTCTATGACACTCTGGAATTCTCCATCATACCCCCTACCACGCTACATAGTTACCCAGACACTTGTCTGACTCCTGCACCTTCTGTAAGTTCTGTGAGGGCAGCAGCCTTGTCTTCCCTCTTCACTGATGTGAACCCAGCATAGGGCCAAAATGTGTGAGGCACTTGGTAAATATTAACTAAATTTATTAAATAAATCTTCTTGTAATATGGCTCTGTTATGTCTTTCTCCTGATTAAAATCCATCAGTGGCTTCTCATTACAAGGAGTAGGGATTCCAACTTCTTCTTAGAATGGCATTCAAGGCTTTGCCCAATCTAGCCCAAACCTTTCCTACTATCACTCCCTGACACCATCAGCCTCACCAAATAACCATGTCTTCTCTGAACCTAATTCATCCCTTCATGATTTCCCAATTCCCTCTGCCTGATATGTCTTTCTTCAGTGTCATGTCTGGCAAATCCTGCTCCTCCTTCAAGACTGAAGCCTTCTCCAATTTGCCCAGGTAGTCTCCAGGTTGGTCTCTCTGCACCTTTTCAACAGGGCTTGTTCAGATGTCTTTCTAAAGCACACCCTATGTTGTCTTATCCTTAGCTGCTTACACAACTGTCTTCCTGACTAGACCATAAACTGCTTGAGAGTAACAACTTGGTAATATTCACCTTCCGTGACTACCATGAAGTAGGTGTGCAGCAGGTATTTGAAGACTAAAAGAATCATTGACTACTAACACTCACACACATGTGCATGCATACACATTTATGTATCCATAAAAATTAAAAATAAAAAGAGTATATATACATATATATGTATATATATGTTAGAAAAAAGAGTAATAGGATATTCATAATGAAGCACAGGTGGAAGGAAATTGGATAATTATGGCTTTAAACTTTTTGTAATTAAAAAAATAGGACATCTAATGTGAGTATTTCTCCATTTAGATGTTTGAATAACCATGCTGAAGTTTTATAATATTATGCTTTCATAGTTTTGTTTCATAGTATTGTTTCTGATATCTCTCAATAACTCAGTGAGGGAGCCCATTTCATTATGAATTAAATTAAGTACAGAGAAATAAGGTGATTTTCCCAAGCTCACATAGCATGCTGATAGGTGTGCTGCAGGAGCTGGTGGTTGTGTGCCCAGGCTGTGTGACCAAACTACTCAGCTCAAATCTCAGTTCTACCATGAATAGTTGTGTGACTTTGGACAATTTATTAATATTTAATGTCCCTGTACCTCAGTTTCCTTATCTGGAAGTGGAAATAATAATAATATCCATCTCATGGATTTTCATGGAGAGTTGATAAATAGGAATTGTTAATTCTCTAATTCAATCACTTGAAAAGAAGTCTGCTAACCCATTATAACTTCACTGTTTTCTCAAAGAGCACAGGAAACTGAGAAATGCCTGGAACATTTCAATCACAAGTAAAATAACCCTCTTGGCATTCAAAATCAGAATCAGCTAATGCAGCATTTTCAAAAGTAGGTTCAGGCCGGGCACGGTGGCTCACGCCTGTAATCCTAGCACTCTGGGAGGCTGAGGTGGGTGGATCGCTCAAGGTCAGGAGTTTGAAACCAGCCTGAACAAGAGCGAGACCCCGTCTCTACTAAAAATAGAAAGAAATTAATTGGCCAACTAAGAATATGTAGAAAAAAATTAGCCGGGCATGGTGGCACAGGCCTGTACTCCCAGCTACTCGGGAGGCTGAGGCAGAAGGATCGCTTGAGCCCAGGCGTTTCAGGTTGCTGTGAGCTAGGCTGATGCCACGGCACTCACTCTAGCCCGGGCAACAGAGCGAG
>CAUYRT010024616.1:0-10285 GCA_963574885.1 Lepilemur ruficaudatus
CAAATTTTGTTCTGACTATAGAGAAAAGACTTTGAGTGTTTCTCCTTTAAACATGATAGAGATTTTCAGTTGAGATAAATATACTTTATCATATAAGGTAGTATTCTTATTTTTTCAAAAATAATTCTGAAAAACTTTTCAATATCTACGAAGGTGGGCATATGACTTTGCTCTTTAGTCCTAAGCCCATTAATATAATTAATTATATAATATTGTGGCCCCAGTGCCCTCTTATCTAGTATCAATATCATGACCATGGTTTTCATTTTATTTGGATTTGTCTGGATGTCTTCACCCTTTCAATTGTTCTGAATTATTTTAGTGTGGTTCTATAAAGTACACTGAATTGGGGTTTTTTTTGTGGTCCTATGTGAAATTCTTTTTTTTTTTTTTTAAATATAGGTGAGTTTTACATTTTTTTTTTTTTTTTTGAGACAGAGTCTCACTTTGTTGCCCGGGCCAGAGTGCTGTGGTGTCAGCCTAGCTCACGGCAACCTCAAACTCCTGGGCTAAAGGGATCCTTCTGCCTCAGCCTCCCAAGTAGCTGGGACTACAGGCATGCACCACCATGCCCGGCTAATTTTTTCTATTATTAGTAGAGACGGGGTCTCGCTCTTGCTCAGGCTGGTTTCGAACTCCTGACCTTGAGCAATCCGCCCGCCTCGGCCTCCCAGATTGCTAGGATTACAGGCATGAGCCACTGCGCCCGGCCGAGTTTTACATTTATTGATGTGAGAAATGATTTTTTGTTCTTGACTCTTGTCACTTTCTATATCTGTTAAGCTTTTAAAAAATACTTCATTACATGGTCTTTTGTTTTTTTCCAGAGTATTAATCCTTAAATTTAGGAAGACCTATAAGTAGCTAACTTTTTATAATTACAACCGTGTATAATCTTTTTAATTCTTTATTTTCAACAATGTTTACTAATCTACCATCAGCAATGGTAAAATTAGTCTATTTCCTTATTCTTCCTTTTCCCTTCTCTTTTTAACATTGACGTTTTAAATATGAAACAGACAGTTGTATTGATAGCACTAACAACAAATACAGAGTTGGGCATACAGTGAGTATACAGTTTTAAAATACTTTTCAGAAAAGTTAGGAATCATATCATAATTAATTTGCCCTCAAAGAGGTAGGAATTATTACTTCACTTTTTTTTTAAAGTCACTTTACTGAAGTATCATTTACATGCAGTAAAACTTATCCTTTTTGGTATATATTTGTATGTGCTTTGATAAACACAAATAGTCATGCAATCACTACCACAGTCAAAAGATACAAACAAAATCTACCACCACAAATCTCATCACTCAATCTAATGTCAGCTTTGTGGTGCTAAGTATACCTAATTCTACTAGTCAGCTTTAAATAATAATTCCATAAATTCTAAAATAATAAAAGTATAAACATTTCTTCCTATGTGCCTTCTGCATTCACTTTCCAATTTTGTGAGATATATTTTGTCATCCTAAAATACACATTTGTTTTAGTCTTCATTCTAGTCGTCAAAAATACCCATTGGTCACAACCAATATTTTGCTCCTCATCTCTTGGGTGGTTGAATGTAAAACACTACAATTTCTGACACCAGTTATACTTAGCAGTCTTACCTAAGCTACTCTTTAGCAAACCTGTTTCATCAACTTTACAACATTACTTTTATTAGAAGTAACAGTAGTAAACGTACGCCTCTAAAGTACCGTGGAATTGCTTGGTTGATAACAGGGAGGATGAATACCCAAGTTACTGGCTGTGTTTTATAAAGCCTTTACATCATTATATATACAGTGAGACATAAACTGACCCTAAATTCATGTAAAAATAAATTGTGGTCCTATACTGTTTACATGGGCCCTCAATATTCTGCCTCTCTCATTGCTAATCTTTACACTACTGATTGCTTAGTAAATCCTTCAGAAAAACATAAAGGAAAATTTTGCTTTGCAATAAAAGAATGAAGATCTAAATGACTGGGGATATACATCAAGACATCCAGGAATTCACAATTAGGCTAAATTGTTTCATGTTACTCTTTTCTCACTTTTCGTTCTTTTCTCTTGATTCTATTAACAAGTAACATTCACTAGCACTGCTCAAGCAGTTAAATACTAACGCCTCTTCACTATAGCTCTAGTGTACCCCCAGTTATTTTAACATTAGCTATATAAAAATAGGGAAAGAGCTAGACTTAGGAACTTCCACTTTATCCCTCTGATGATGGGAAATAACTGCCATTGTTCACACTGCTGTAGCTTCTTAATGAATTTCACTGAGAACTCAATTTAAATGTATTAAGTTGCTGTCAGTTCTTCAGTAAGATCAATGAATACTATTCAGGGAGGTATGGAAGCAGTTACCTGAATCTTCCCTAGAACTTTTGAGACAAGAACCAGATTTTTTAAAAAAGGACTTTAGTAGGGAAATAAGGTTTAGTGTAAAGAACATGAATATTAGAGTCAGGTAGATCTGAGTTAAAAAAAAAAATATCAAGCCTTGGCCACTTTACTGTGTGTTATTCAGGACACCTTTGAGAATTACATCTAATAATATAAAGTTAGGGCATATTATTAACATTTAGAAGCTAGCAGATAACCAACAATAGTAGACAATATTTTTTAGTCATCAAGTGCACAGGTTGAGTATCCCTAATCTGAAAACCCAAAAGCTGAAATGCTCCTAATTCCAAAATGAGCTCAAAGGAAATGCTCCTTAAGAGCATTTTGAATTTTCAGATAAGGAAGCTTAACTGGTAAGTATAATGCAAATATATTCTTCCACCCCCCCCTCCCGCAACAAAGAAACCCAATCCAAAAACACTTTGGGTCCCAAGCATTTTAGACAAGGGATACTTAACCTGTAGTAGTCATTAAAAAAACAAAGCCACTGTAATTATAGAAAGATGCAGGCAACTGTTGCAGGGTAACGTATATTTACAAATTCTAACTGGGTTCATGGCAGAGATCATGAACACATCTTGAAATGACTGCAGAAAATATAGCAATAAAATGGGCACATTTTGAAAAAGGCAATCCATTTAAATGCTATTATAAAAAACTCTATTGTTCTGGAGAATTTTCTCTGTGCTTTAACTGTACCATAATAGCCAAAGTAATCTCCTAGCCATGCATGGGCAAGAGCCATAATTATAATAAATGTTTCCCTCTTTCTGCCTACTTTTGATCCTAAAGCTTTGAAAAAGGAAAGATGCAGGGAGATTCAATTTAATAAACATGTATGATGTTCCAGAAGTTGTGGAGCTCCTTGAAGAGTCAAAGTTAAACAAATATAATCCCTACCCTTAAAGATATGTTTAAATGCAATTATTCACAGCAGAAGGCCTGTAAAAACACAATGCTACTCTGAGTATGCAGAGTTAACATGATTAAATGTAAAAGAAAGCCTTCCAACTTAATTGGGATCCATTTATACACTGATTGGGTTATGTTGTACGTTTAAAACTTATTAGAAACCAAACAATCATTACTTTAAATGTTCTCATTAAATCACAGAGAAGCCAGGTTTATATATTTAGTGAAGTCATGGCAAGTTTGCCATTAAAGTAAATAATGTCAAACTTACTATGAAATATGTTATTGAAAAAAAGGAACTAAATGACAGGAGGATTAAAAATGAAAAGGAGTTTGTCAGATTTTGATTTGAATATCAAAAAGCTCCCAAACCTAGTCCTTAGGTTTTTATTTAAAAACCTTTTATATTAATAAAATGTATTCTTGAGAATACCATTAACTTGGAGTCCTAGAGTCCTGCATATCTTATATAATGTTCCACTTTCAACAATATAGTAAATGGATGTCTTAAAGCTTCTTCTAATGGAAACATCTTTCATCTCTATTGGGAACTTTCTCAGCCATGCATAGTTTATTTGAAATCTAAAGGTTCATTTGGTTCTGCCAGACCAAAATTAGATTAGTAAAACTAAAATTTTATACTCACCCGATCCTCCTTTTGCCAAGTATTTGTTCTTTGCATAAAGGACAGAATCCAACATAGATTCAAAAAGAAGAAAATAGCCCTGCATATAAAAGGAAAAAATGGATTTTAGGAATATGCAATATCCTCACAGGCAGGTCAATTTAAGTATGTGGGCAACTCTTAATAAAAAATAGTATTTTTTGTCTCTGCTATATAATATCCTGCAAAGTCTGAAATTATTTTTTACAGTAAGTTCTCCACATAATAAAATTAGAAAATCAAACCAGGGTATGAAGTAGACCCAGAAATTTTATTACAACAGAATATTACAGAATCTTCTTTACCTATGTTCCCACTTTCCAGACTGTTGTTTCTTCCTACTTAAAAAATCAAACAAAAATTATTTAACAAACCGTATAACTCCCTGGGATGTTGCAATATTAATCTAGACTGGTGGTTCTCCACTAGATTTTGCCCCCTGGGGGCCATCTGGCAAGTGTCTGGAGATGTTTTTGATTGTCACATTGCAGGTGGGGGTAGAGGGCTGCTACTGGGTAGAGCCAGGAGATGTTCATAAATATCCTACAATGCACGGGACAGCCCCCTACAAGAAGTAACTACCTGGCCTAAAATGTCAGTAGGTCTAAGGCTGAGAAAACCTACTCTAGAACACCAGTTCCCAAACAATTTCCTACTCACTGACTGGTTAAAAAAAAATAAAAGGGAGAGGAGGGAGAGACCCTTAGTCAAAGAGGTTTGACTAATGCCATATTCCCTTCTTAAAAGATTCATACTGCACGTTAGCACACTAAAAGTGCCGAGTAGTTGTTATGGTAAAGAGAACTGTTGAACACATTTTAACCAAGTCTTACCTACTTTTTGACTACAGATCTTTCTTTTTCTATTTAACATCTATCAACATCTTGCAGAACTAGTGTTGCTTAAAATACAGGTCATGAAACACAATCCCAGTGTATTCCAGAGTATAGTGTATACATAGAGTATACATATTTGTACTATGTATATTCATAGTACAAATGAAAAGAGAATTTGCCACTTTTGGTGCCACAGATGCACTACATTTAAATAGTATGCTGCACAGTTTATTATATAAATGACAAAGTAATCATGACTGAGAAATCAATACCAATTTCAGTCTGTCTCTAGGGCCCAGTCCCCACTTCCTCTAAGCAGCAGGGAAAGTCAAATGCTCAGCACAGTGCTTAGCACATAATATACCCTATTATTGCTTAGGGTGAACCAGTATGAATTTTACCCTTAGCATTCTAAGTAAAGTAAAACTATTCTCATCTACTCGTTTGTTCTGTGCACAATAACTGTCTAATGGCATAAATGTAGTATTGTTTAACCACATGAACAAAAAATATTTTAAAGGTTTCCCTAGAACAAGAAAAACCTGCAAACCCAGAACTGATAATCTTCACAAGAGAACGGCAAATTTAAATTTGTAGAAAATGCAGCTCTCATGCTTGAATCACTCATAAAGGAATCTAATTAAATTGCTGCTAGCAGCTCTACCCTGGCATTTACCTATTCCTGTCAACACACTAATTCCTTGATAGGAAAATAATTGCCTACAAAACAAAGACTTAGAAACAAAGCTTGTTTATTAATGTGTTACATTAGGAAAACTAAGGATTTGGTGGAAACTTGTTTTTCTGGATGGAGTCCTTCAGTAATATGTCAAAATGGGAGAAAATATTTGCAAACTACCCATCTGACAAGGGATTAGTAACTAGAATATATAAGGAACTCCAACTCGATGGGAAAAAAAATCAAATCTGATTTAAAAATGGGCAAAGGATCTGAATAGACATTTCTCAAAAGATGACACACATATGGCCAACAGCTATATAAATAAATACTCAACACCAGGCATCAGAGAAATGCGAATATAAACTACAATGAGGTATTGTCTCACCTTAGTTAAAATGGCTTTTATCAAAAAGGCAAATAATGAGGCCGGGCGCGGTGGCTCACGCCTGTAATCCTAGCACTCTGGGAGGCCGAGGCGGGTGGATTGCTCAAGGTCAGGAGTTCAAGACCAGCCTGAGAAAGAGCGAGACCCCGTCTCTACTAAAAATAGAAAGAAATTAATTGGCCAACTAAAAATATATAGAAAAAATTAGCCGGGCATGGTGGCACATGCCTGTAGTCCCAGCTACTCGGGAGGCTGAGGCAGAAGGATCGCTTGAGTCCAGGAGTTTGCGGTTGCTGTGAGCTAGGCTGACGCCACGGCACTCACTCTAGTCCGGGCAGCGGAGTGAGACTCTGTCTCAAAAAAAAAAAAAAAAAAAAAGGCTCTTCCGATTATTGTGCATTCCTAGAAGTAACTAGTGAGAAAGCCCCTCCCCAACAGGGTATTCACGGGCTGCTCTGACAGGTACTGTGACGAGGGAAACAGCATCCTAAATGGTTGTATTTTGCTTTGCTTTGAGCTTTAAGGAGGTTGAAGATTTTCTCCCCTTACTAACCATTCACTGTCAATTAATCTGCCAGCTCACAACCTCCACCTTCCTCTTGGGTGCCCCACACTTTCCAAAGCCCTTGCATATCACAGATCCTGGCCTCTGTCTGCCACATTTTTCCAGAATATATATTTTCAAGTTTGTTTCATTTGTGGTTTTTGACATAGACAAATTTGTCATTTAAAAGTTTATATGTAGTGGGTTTTGGGTTTATTTCTGTCTTTAGCGAGGTCCCGACTAATCTTTTCAGGTAAAAAGAGTAAGAATAGGATTTTTTCTTCTGTAAAGAGACACGGTCTCTGTTGCCCAGGCCCGAGTGCAGTGGCTCCACCATAGCTCACTGCAGCACCCAATTACTGGGCTCAAGGGATCCGCCAGCCTCCCTGGGATTACAAGCCTGAGGAAACACTAACCTGTCCAGGAACCGAATGGAATTTTGAGGGAAGGAGGGAATTTGATTTTGGGGAGGAGGAGCTAAGTGTGGCCAGGCCAGAGGAGGCATCAAAGGGCAGAAACAGAAGAGAAGAAAAGGGGAAAAGCAGAGACTGATGAAGATCTTCACCAGGCTCATGTAAGCTGGGCGTGGTGGCTCACACCTGTAGTCCTAGCTACTGCATATGCTGAGGCAGGAGGATCCCTTGAACCCAGGAGGTGGGGCTACAGTGAGCCATGATGCACTCGAGCCTGGGTGACAGACAGAGCCACACCTCACCACTGAAATAATTAAGTAATTAATTAAAACACAAGAGGCTGATATATTTGAGTGAGGGTCCACAGATGTCCCTCAAAGGGTAGTTGTTCAAGTTGAGGAAGGAGGAGACCGAGGGAGGGAGAAGGGAACGGAGGGAGTAAGGACCGTGCCAGATGCCATGTGTAGATCTGAAGAGGACCCCAGGTCAGTCCTGCAGGTGGTAGGGCAGGAGAGACCTTCGCTGACCGGGGAAACCAGATTAATCACAAACCAACACAGTGTCTGGAACAGCCTGGGAAGGGGAAAGAACCCACGGACTTGGGGACACACCACCCCCAAATATTGCACCTTGGCATGTGGGAAAACCCCAGAAGCAGAAAGGCCTCTCTCACCTTCCCCTCGCCCTTCTCCCCGAAGCAGGTGAGAAGACCCTCACTCTGGAGGTGCCCTGCACACCTGGAGGAAAAGAACATGCGTCTGAGGACACAGGGACACACACAAGACTCTGAACAAACAGGTCTTGCCAAGTATCCCTCGGTTTGTCCCCATTAGATCACACTTATTTAGCCAGCCACGCTCGTCCACGGCTGTCCCCCTCGCCATGGAACCCAGCAAGCAAAATACAAGGCGCCCTGTTCCTTTGGGTCTTCATTTACAAAGGCTCCTGTGTCACACAAAACTTCTATTAAATACATGTGTGTGCTTTTCTCTCGTTCGTGTGTCTTTGGTTATAGGGGCCTCAGCCACCAACCTGGCGATGGTGAGGAAAGGAACTATTTCCGTCCCTACACAGTCCACACAGCAGGAAGTCCCCAGACCACCGAGGCACAGCCCTCCACCAGACAGGCAGTCTGAGCCCCACACGGGGAGTCCTGCCTGATGCCAGGCGAGGTCACAGTGTGGAAAGCAGGCCTGGGTCGAGTCCTCGGTTTCCCCATACCTAAGAAGTGAGGGGTGAAGCCCAGGAGTCCTTCCCTGCCGTGTGCCCCACACTGTCAGGACTCTGTGCTTGTGGGGATCATTGTTTTCCGTTTGCCAAGTTAGAATTCTGAGAATCGCTGCAAAGCTGGGAGGCTCACCATTCTCCTGCACTCAGAGGTTGAGAAAGGTCTCAAGCACAGTGTGTCGGTGAATATTAGAAATTGCTGGTGTGCGTCTGGAGACCAGCTACTCTGGAGGCTGAGGCAGGAAGATGGCTTGAACCCAGGAGTTCAAGTCCAGCCTGAGCAACAAGGGGAGTCCTCGTCTCTAAATAAATAAATAAATAACAATCGTCCTCCAGGTGTCCTAGTTGGGCGTTCAGTGTTTGCATAGTTGAATTTGAAGACAAAGGTCAGAGGCATGATTTGTAAGTCACTGCGGACATTTCAAAAGAACAATCTTTGGCTAATACTCAGAAGTTACAGAAATAGACTGTTTGGTCACTGGCTGGTTCAAATTGAAAAGCCAAAGATTCTCCAAGAGGAAACAAAAGGAGGCGAGGAGAGCAGACTGGCCACTCAGAAGACAGCACGTCTTGCTGAGGAGTCACTGGGAGGTTGGGGCCTGCCTGGACACGGTCCCCATCTGGGTAAGCGCCCGGGTTGTGCAGGAGTGGGCTCCTTAGGTGCCAGCCGCTTCTGAGTGGGGGCTTTTCCCAGTGGACACATTTGCACTGGGCAGCTGCTTCCTGCCGTCCTGACCCCGCCCAAACAGCATGAGTGTGCCGTCTCCACGTGGGTGCACATCCCTGCGAGATCTGCCGTTGCCAGGCAACCCAGTATGTTGGGTGTGTCCCCTTAGCGCTCTGTCTACTCACAGAGCCTGTGGCAGAGCCTGGGTGGCTGGAGAGCAGAGCTAGGACCCTCCCCACAGCATCAGCCTGTGACAGTCCCTGCCCTCTAGTCAGAAGGTGCACAAAAGCATGAGAGGTGCATGTTGGGGTCCTCCCACGCTGCTGCCCAGGGAGGTGGTGGCTGAAACCTGAAGTTTCCATTGGCTGTGGGTATGTGTGTGTGTGTGTGAGTGTGTGCGTATGTGTCAGACTGCGTGTGTGTGTCTGTGTGTGTGTGTGTGTGAGAGAGAGAGAGAGAGAGAGAGAGAGAGAGGGTGTCGAGCGTCCAGCTGTTTAAGGCTCTAGGGGGACCTGCTCCTGACTGAGTTTAGACAACGGAACTTGCCCTTCCAGGGCAGTTGTCCCCTTCTGGGGCCAGCCGTGGGCATCGGGTGGGTTTGGCTCTAGTGACAGCAGCTGCCAGACTCTTCTCACCGTCCTCGCAGGAATCTTGAATTCAATATTTGGAACCAGCACAAAGTGTCTTGAGACCAAGGGTAGTGGTCACTCTAGGCAAAAAGGGAAATGTCTGGAAATGTAAGGAGGCGACTCACATGTGCTAAAGCTGGTTCCGAAAGGAATCTTTTTGAAGACTTGAAGAATATTTTGTGCACTGAAAGCAACATCTTTGAAATAATCGGAGAACTTTCTAGGATAATTTCTTTGAAGTTCTGTTGTGTTCTGAGTTTTCCAAGATTTATCTTAACATCGCACAGGTGAAAACAGGGGTTCCGGACAAGGAGCTGATTCGCTCCCCAGGCACGGGGAGGGGACAGAGCTGGGGCTGCAGCGCCTTCCCCGAGGGTCCCAGGGCCTCTGTCAGGGAGGGTTTCCCAGCCTTGTTGTGTTTCTATTTACAAGTGTGTGTCTCTGGGCGTGTCCCCTCTGGGTTGGGCAGCAGCAGGCTCTAGGCGTGTCCCCGTCAGAGCAGCTCCGCCAGGAGGGTGTTTCATGGCTGCAGGGAAATTCCAGAGCAGATCCTGCCACTGCGGTGAGACATTATTTCCCTGGGAGGAAACCAGGTCTGGGCAGCCAGGACTGCAACAGTTTCCACTCTGGGAGGGCACGCGGGGGGCGTGGCTGTGGGAGGGCCCACTGTCCACCTGGAGGGCCGGGCCCTGGCTCCCTGAAGCCTGCAGGCGGGGTTTAAATTTAGCCCTTCTATTCTGGTCCCTGCTGGGCCTGCCTCACCCTGTCACGTGGGGAAGCAGTGGGCCAGTTTCCCCAAGAACAATTGCTCCTGCTGGATGGGGGGTGTGTAGGAGGCAGAGCTTGATCATGCCTTTGTGGTGGTGAGGAATTGTGATGCAGCGGGCAATGGAGGAAAGTCCAAAGGCAGAGAAATCTTCCATC
>CAUYRT010024617.1:0-81754 GCA_963574885.1 Lepilemur ruficaudatus
TTTTCTCACTTTCACACAAGAAAACAAAAATAACTGTCATTGCAAATGCATAAAAAAATTGTGTGGTCTCTCTGTCTTTCCCTCTCTCTCTCTTTCTCTCTCTCTCTCTCACACACACACACACACACACACACACACACAAATCAAACTAAATATATCATCCATCAGACTGGCTGTTAAGTCAAGCCAGCTGGACTTGGCCTTTTCAGTCTGCTCCCAGAGCCAGAGGGTGTAGCTCTGCAATGCTCCGAGTAGGAAGCACATTCTGGCTACTGACAGTTACCTGAGCCTAAATCCCCTCCCCAGCAGAGCCTGGACACTGCTTTAAAAGTCTGCAAGTCCACATCCTAGCCATGAAACAAAAGGCTTTTCACAGCTACCTGACCTGGCAGATGCCTGAGCTGTCCAAGGTGCTGTGGCGACTCCTCCCTCAAGCAGAGAAAGTCCAGAGGCCCCACACTGGTTCCCCGTGCTCTGCAGCTCTGCTTCTTGTCCCTTAGCTCTCTCATCCTGTAGCTGTCATCGGTCACTTGGCTAGTGAGCATCTGTCCACTCTGGCCTCCCCTCCTGTTATTCCAGGTATAGGTCCAGCTGGCAGAGCTGCCACACACGAGCTTGGGGAGGCTGCCAAATGCCTGCTTGACACACCTGAAGGCTTTCGCTGTACCACAACCTAGTGTGGCAGGAGAGTGAGGGGCTTAATAACGAGGACATTAGAGAGACCTTAGTCTGGGTTTGAATTGCCACTATTTAATTGTGTGTCCTTGGATATGATCTCTTTGAATTTCAGTTTCCTCAACTATAGGATGTGGATGAATAATGCCTCCTTCACGGGGTTATTGTGAGGCTTGAGCTTAGCCCCCTTCCAGGCACTAAGGGGTCCACAGATACTGGGCGTCACCATCACCATCTCCACCGTCATCGTTGCCATCACCACTTCATGCTTTTTAGCAGCAGAAAGCACTGGGTCCCCACAATGACCCTTGCTGCCTGGCACTTGCTCTTTCATGTCCCACCACCTCAGCTCTTCCAAATGGGAATCCAAATATTAATTTTTTTCCTTTTTGCAAAGTTTATTTACTTATTTACGGTTTGTTTTGTTGGTTTAGGGGAAAGGGAATGAAAATTTACTAAGAAGCAATTCCATCTCAGGCACTTTATAGAGTTAAAAGCTTGAAAATGTCCCCACAAAATCTGGGTTGCATCTTCAGGTAGAACTTTGAGAGAAAGGGTCTTCTGGGCAGAGAGGCTGAGACATTCACTTCTGAGGGGAGAGGGAGTCCAACTGCCTGTGTGTTGGAGGTGGTGGGAGAAGCAGAGCTCATTGCAGTCCTGAGAGGAGTACCCAGCCCAAGCCTCGTCAGGAAAGAGAGGGAGGACTCTAAGGATTCTGGGGCCCCCACTGGGAAGCTAATCTGTGGCATGCTGTAGTCTACCTGGGGGCCTGGGGACACTTGTTAACCTCTGGAGAGGTGTTGGATTCAGGGTGAGAAGAAGAATTAGAGGAAAGAAAGTGATTGCCCTCCTTAGAAGAAAAATTTAATAAGAGCCCTAGATTCATGTCACCTCAGACTCAGTGTCTGGCAGAAAGAATGCTTCCTAAAAGAATGATAACACTAGATTTATTGTGCAATGACTGTGTGCCAGGCATTGTTCTAAATAATCTACATTTATTAACTCATTTAATCCTCATAATGGCTTTGCAAAGTAGAGACTTATTATTCCCATCGTACAGATGAGAAAACTGAACACAGAGAAGTTATTTCTAGCACAAAGTCTCACAGCTAGCAAATGGCAGAGCTAGGACTTGAGCCCTAGAATCTGTCTGGCTCAGGAGCTGACTAATAACCATCATGGGAGCACAGTGCTGTAGAAAAACAGATACTCAACAGCAGACCTGGCAGCATCAGCTGGTGCTGGACCAACTGGTCAGTGGTGTGGGATTTCCCTGGGCAGAGGCAATGGCAACCTCTCAACCACTGTGACCAGGTGACTGCATGGAGCATGGATAACTAAAACAGTTTATAGAGTCTCAGAGCTATCATTTTCCCTCACCCTCATCTAGAAGGGCAGACCTGAACGGAAGCCCCACTCTAGCAACTGAGGGTGAGGGGAAGAGAGAATCTTAAATAGGAGGCAACCAGGAATCTTACTGTACCTTGAATGTGCCTCCAGGTAGGTTGGTTCTAGCACAGGGGCCATAAACTATTGCCTGCCCACAGTTAAATCTGGCCTGATGCCTGTTTTTGTAAATAAAAGTTTCTAAATAAAAATGGGAAACAGCCGTGCACATTTATTTATGTGTTCTCTATGCCTGCTTTTGCATTACAACACTGTAGTTGAATAGCTGCAGCAAAGACTGTGTTTTCTGCAAAGCCTGAAGTATCTACAATCTGGCCCTTTACAAAAAAAATTTTTTTTTTGCTGACTCTAGTTCAGAGAAATACTTGCTCTTTAACATTTTATCATTCAATCCTCCCAGGTCAGGCCATTATGTTTTATTTTCATTGATTTACAGATAGAAAAATCTGGGCCACAAGAAATTAGGCGATTTATTCAAAGTTTTGTGGTCTCAAAGTTTTATGTGTCAGAATTAGAGCCCAAATACCTTGACTCCAAAGGCCATTTTCCTTTGATCTCATCATTCCACAAAAAGTTTCTTCTGCGTATGTGGACAGCATGGAAGTTTCTGTTTCTTCTCTAAAACTTAAAAACAAAGCCCTGAGAAACAGGAAAGGTGGTAAGTTATTCATATGTGCATCCAAATACTCAGTATTTTCCTTTTCTGTTCCCCCAAACTCAAGTTGTGTCAGATAACCTGGACTTTACATGATACCTGTATATATGAAGACCTCAGGCTTCTGCCTAATTTCAAACTCATAACTTTTTTGAACCCATAGGAGAGTTGAGGTCACAGAACACTCAACTGGCCCCAAATCTAAAGAGGGACAGTGTCTGCAGGAAAGGAGGACATGCAGGTATGTGATCACCTGGGATAGACATATCTGGACACAGGTATGTCCAATACCGGACAAATTGGGGAGGGATGAACACTGGCTGGAGACATGGTGTGGTCCTCGGGGGGCTGCAGAAATTGGAGGACTCAGCACTTTCTCGCAGTCTCCTCTCCATGAACCTCATCAGGCACTCAGAAAGGTCAAAAGAGCCTAAGAAATGTCTATGGTGGTACAGACTTGGGGAAGCGGAAGAGCAGCCATAGGGAGGAGAAAGATACTCTCCTAGATCTTTTTCCTTTATTTTCCCTACAGAAACAAAGGTCTTCATCTGTGGGGAGAAGGGCAATGAGTACTTCTGGCCTTAGGGTACTAGTGAATGCCCATTTCGGCTGGAAAAGGGGACAGGGAGGGAAATTCTACTCCTGAGGAGCATCTGACAGATACTACCTTAGTAAAGTGATCAAAGTTAACGTTATCAGTGTACATTTTGCCATCAAGTGCCCCTGGTATGATGCACTGAGAGAGGCACATCACAGCTGTGGCATCCTTCCAATAATACACAACCTCAGTCTAATCGTGAGTGAACATCAAAGGCCCAGCGCAGTGGCTCACACCTGTAAACCTAGCACTCTGGGAGGCCGAGGCAGGAGGCTCGCTTGAGGCCAGGAGTTCTAGACCAGCCTAGGCAAGAGTGAGACCCCTGTCTCTATAAAAAATAGAAAAATTGGCCAGGTGTGGTGGTTCATGCCTGTAGTCCCAGCTACTCAGGAGGATCACTTGAGCTTAGGAGTTGGAGGCTGCAGTGAGCTATGATGAGGCCATTGCATTCTAGCCTGGCCAACAGAGCAAAGCTCTGTCTCCAAAAGCAACAAAAACCAGAAAACAAAAAAATCCCGTCAGACTAACCCAACTGAGGGACATTTTATGCAATCACTGACTAGTAACCTTCAAGAGTGTCAAAGTCAATAAAGAAAAAGAAAGATGGAGCAAGAGGAAACTATGACACATGATAATTAAATTCAATGTAGGACACCTGATAGGACCCTAGAGCAGATCAAAAGACATTTGTGAATAATAAAAAAAAATAGTCTCACTGTTTGTGTTGAAATAAAAAAAGACATTTGTGGGAAAACTGTTGAAATCCAAATATTATACATTCTGTGCTTTAGTTAATAGTATTGCTAATAGTTAATAGTATTAACTAAGTTCAATTTTGTAGATTTTATTAATATGAATGTTTGTCTAAGAAGGTGACATTAGGGGAAGCTGGGTGAAGAGTATATGAGAACTCATTATAATATATTTTGCAATTCTGTTGTAAGTCTAAAATATTATTTTCAATTAAAAATAATTTGAAAAAGTATATGTGACATCTGCATACCCATGTTTATTGCAGCACTACTCACAATAGTCACAACATGGAATTAACATGAGTATCCAACAACAGATGAATGGATAAAGAAAATGTGTGTGTGTGTATATATATATATATATGTATATATATATATATATATATATATATATAGAGAGAGAGAGAGAGACCATGGACTACTATATATCCATAAAAAAGAAAGATTCTGTCATTTGCAGCAACATGAATAGAACTGGAGGTCATTATGTTAAGTGAAATAAACCAGAAACAGAACACTGCATGTTCTCACTCATATATAGAAGCTAAACAAAGTTGATCTCTCAGAAGTAAAAAGTAGAATAGAAGATACTAGAGGGTTGGAAGCGTAAGAGGGAAAGGAGGGACAGGAAGAGATTTACAGCTAGATGGGGAGGAATAAGTTCTAGTGTTCTCTACCACGGGAGGTTGACTGTAGTTAACAATAATATATTACATAGTTTTAAATAGCTATTAATAGAGGATAATTGAATGTTCCCAACACAAAGAAATGATAAATAGTTGAGATGATGGATATGCTAATTACCCTGATCTGATTATATGTAACAAAACATCACTATGTACCCCATAAATATGTACAATTATTATGTGTCAATGTAAAAAACTTTTTAAAAAGTATATGTGAGTTGAATTTTCGTTTACCACTGATTGCTGTTAGAATTCCAGAAACCTGTTATATGATACTGATTACTCTTTAGGTACTGACTATAACATGCTAGTTTTCTATATCTCTACTTCCCTAACACTCTGGCAATTATGTTATTATCCATAAACAAATGCATAATTTTACTAGTACAACATGTTTGAAAGAGTCTTACATGGATATATATAGCTTCTATATATGAGTGAGAACATGCAGTGTTCTGTTTCTGGTTTATTTCACTTAACATAATGACCTCCAGTTCTATTCATGTTGCTGCAAATGACAGAATTTCTTTCTTTTTTATGGATATATAGTAGTCCATGGTGTCTCTCTCTCTCTCTCTCTCTTTTATTTTTTTTAGTTTTTTGCAAGTAAAAACTTTATTTGTCCACACCAGGATTAAATTACTGAACATAAAACAAAGGTGGTGGGGGGTTGGTATATACAGCACCACATTTACATCATGGTCTTGAGGAGGCAGAGTTAATCCTACTGCTGTATCACAACAGTTAGCAGCAATGCCATTTTCTCTTCTTCCCCCCCCTTCTTAGGCATCCCTTACAGTCAGTCATTTTAAATAAATGACATCTTCTGCAAACTTGAGTCTCTTCCAAAGACTATGCTTTGTAAATTTAATTTTTTTCATATCAAATCACATGAGTTAATGAAAAGCTACCAGACTGAACATACTACACACTTTCACATCTCAGTATGAAGGTGTGAATCACCTTTGTTTTTGCTGCTTCTTTATCTGATATGGTCTTGCCCTTGTTCTCTATTAGTTCTTCTCATTATTCAAGATGCAACTCAAATGGTCTACTTTTTCCATTTTTTTTGCTTCCAGGGAATGATGTCTCACAGCTATAATTTTCAGAATATGGAAAAGTTGGTGCATCGTGGGCCTTTACTTCCCAGGACTGACATTGGACAAAAATATCCAGTTGGACCATACTGATACATACTTGTTAAATATCAGGTCTTCTTTTTAAATTTCATATTCCATTCACCCTTATAATTTAGATAGTGCTTTTAAAAGCATGTCTATCTTTATTGGATTGTAAGAGCTTTAGGACTAGCCCCCTCATCTTTATGTACGCCCAATGCATTCAGCACAGTGCCTTTTACCTAACACCAGCTCTAAGGGCCCACAGAGGTTGAATGGTAGAGCCAGAATTTGAACACATCTTTAGCTTCTATGACTGCAAATTCCATACTGTTTGCACTGTGCCTCTCACATATCCTCTGCCAATTAAGATGTGTCTTACTCCAAGACCAACAATGGCTTTGACAATGAAGAAATGTAATTATCTCACATCACAAGAATTCTGGATATGGATTAAACCAGGTTTATTGCTGAGGATTAACATAGCATCAAGAACCCAGTCTCACTTTCTGTCTCCCCTCTGCCATCCTCAATGTGTTGGCTGTGTCCTTAGGCTTATGGCCTAATAGTTGCAAAATGGCTCCAAGCACATAGGTTATACCTAACAGCATCTTGCACAGAAAAAAAGGGGGCACAGAAGAAAACCCCTGCACCCCAAGAGACTTTCCTTTATGTCTCACTGTCCAGAAGAAGCTCACATGCCTAACCCTAGAGAAATGAAACGCTGTGATTAACTTAGTCCAGTCACAAGTACTCCCCTGGAGCTGGGGTAGGGACCTACATTGCCAGGGCATGTTGTAATCTGTGTGATACCTGAGCAAACTTGGGGATCTATTAGCAAGAAGGAAGGAGGGAATGACTGTTGTAAAGGCAACATCTGCTACATGTGCTATCCTGAATTGCTCTTTATTTTGACATGTATTTATACTGTCTGTCCCTTTAATTATATGAATTATTACCCTGATATGAATTATTATTCCTGATAGCAGGAATCAAGTCTTAGATTTCTTTTGCATTTTCCACAGAGCATGATCCAGAGATGAGTGCAAGGAATATTTGGTGAACAGTTGGAGGAAAAAAAAATCACAATCTAATCTTAAAGAGTTGAAGACCCTGTCATTCATATTGCCTCCATATTTTCATGCCAGCCTTAGATGGGTCCCTCCGGTGTACTTGCAGGGGATGCCAAGTTGGAAGAAGGGCACCACGAATGCTTTGTGGCAATATTCAGTTCATTGGCTGGGCATGCACACGTGCCAAATTATACACCAGGCAGGCATTGGGACACCTGCTTTGACAAAGCATGTCTATTATGGGATTTGCGTAGCTACTGATGCCAGCAGCAGAGTTCCCCACATTCATCACACTGTGTCTCATCTCCATATTTTTGCTCATGTTTCCCCCTCTCCCTGGAACACCTTTCCCTCTCCCACCACTCTGTCACCTGGTTAAATCCTGCTTATCATTTAAAACCCTTCCAGGGGAGTTTTTCTTTGCAGATTCTTCCCATCAGGCTGGATTTGGGGGTTTCTCCTCTCTGGTTCTGGTAATGATCGTACTTAATAATATTTTATATATATATATATGTGTGATAGTGTTTGCTATTTGAATGCAAATTATTTTTTATAGACTTGTGGTAAGTATTTTAAATATATTATTTCAATCGGAAAAGCCCTATGACACATTATTGGGCTTACTTCCCAGCAGAGAACACAATCAAATAAGGACAGAATGAAAGGTATAGTAACAAATGCTGAAAAGTGCTGTGAGGGAAAAAATGCTGAAAAGTGCTGTGAGGGCCACAAAAGCATCTAAGAGAGCAAGCAGGTTGAGTCCATCGTGAGGACGCAACATTTAAATTCAGAGTAACAGACCGAGTGGACATCGGCTGGTTGAAGGGCAGAGGGAGACAAGGCTCCAAGCAGAGGCCAGAGCATCTGTGAGGCCCTAGGATGGGAGAGGGAGTGACAGAGAAAAGGAGGCACGCAAAGTTGGTGAGAGACCAGAAGACAGGGTGAGGGAAGGTGGTCAGTATGGAGCTGGGGTATCAGTTGGGGCCAGGCCACACTGGACCTTGCAGGCCACATAAACAGTGTGGCGTTGTTTGTCTAAATGCCTCAGGAAGATGCTGAAGGGTTTTAAATATCCTAGAAAGGGTAAGTGTGTGGGACGTTTGGGGTAGCAATCATATGAACAGGTTTCTGTTTTTATAAAAAAATATCACTGAGGTTGCAAGGTAAGGACCTCAGAGAAGATCAGCCAGAAGGACTCTCGAGAGAAAAATGAGTAGTCCATTTCAGTGGTCCAGGAGAGAGAGAGAAGGCTTTGACTAGGTCAGTGGTCATGGAGATGGAGCAAAATAGATGGATTTGAGCTGTATTCATTTTTCTTGCTGCTGTAACAAATGAACACAAACTCGGTGACCTAAGTCAAAACCCATTTACTATTTCACAGTGGGCCAGAGGTCCTGGCACATGGTGGCTCAGTTGGGTCCTTGGGCTCTTCTCTGGAGTCTCTGAGGAAGATTCTGCTTCCAAACCATTCAGGTTGTTGGCAGAATTCCACTGCCTTGAGATTGTGGGATTGTGGTCCCCATTTCCTTGACGTGTAACCTCCTTCATCTTCAAGGCAATGATGGTGAATTGGATCCTTCTCTTGCTTGGAATCTCCAACTTCCCCTTCAAATGCATCTCTCTGATTTTCTCTTCTGGCTTCCTCTTCTGCTTTTAAGGGCTCATGTGATTACCTTGGGCTTACCTGGATAATACAGAAAAATCTCCCTACCTTAAGGTCAGCAGATTAGTAACTCTAATTATATCTCCCATGTCCCTTTGGCCACATAATATAACATAACTGTGGGCATGACATCAGAGGGCAAAGGCTACAGGGGCCAAAATGCTGCCTCTCTCACAAGCTCAATTAAGGAGATAAAATCAACAGCCTTGGAAACCTGTAAAAGGTTAATCATAATTATATTCTTCTTCCTGGAAGACAGGTGCAGATGGAGAGAAATTACAGCCTGATATCAGGTAACAGGCTACTGTTATTTATTACCTATTATCATCAGATGTTTTGCAGGCCTGGAATGTAATCTTGAGTAACAAGCACTAGGTCAGAGGAAGGCTGGCCTGAGCTCTAGTCCCAGCTCTGTTGGTCCTGGAGCAAGTCAGTCCACTCCTTGGGGGTTTGGTTTCCTAGTTTGTAAAAGGAAAGAATTGAACCAGATAGTTTCTTTCACCTGAAAATTTCTAACACTGAGTTAATCATATTCATTTGTCTTTTCTTATTGCTACTTGATCGGGAACAGGCCAGGTGTGAGGAGGGGGGCCTGTGGAACTGCTGGCAAATGCTGAATTCATCATGTCTTTTCACGGAGTGTAATGCCAACAGATGTTTCTGAGTCATAATAAAAGGTTAAATATTTTAATAAAAAAGACACATGTTGAAGGTGATTTGGGTTTCTACTAAACTCCCCTATACTCACAATTTTTCCTTACATGCAAATGAACTGGGAGCTTATTAATGAGATGAGAGGCTGGTGCCTAATTAGCAACAGGACCAGGGAAGCTTATATTAGCTGATTCAGCAAACTAACTGGATAATTACTGTAGCTGGACTTTGGCAGCTTCTAGAAACCTTATTAATGGAACTCTCAGAAATTGCCTTGATTATGGCTTTTCAACCCAAGGGTTTAATCCAGGCCATAGATGTTTTATGGCTATTCGGTGCAGGGAATCACTCTCTTCTGACATCGTTAGTGGGAAGGCAATACACAAACCATCTTCTGCTAGGTCAAGGCTTTATCAACTCAGGGACTCAAGGGGGTTTCTGCATTCATGGCTGACCTAATCTTTCCTAAGCCTAGTCTTCATTTGCTCCCTGGCTTGGAGAGATACACCAGAGGGTACTCTTCACAGTCACTGCCTATTGGAGACTAAGAGGTCTAGTATTCTAGACATTAATTTAACAAACACTTAAATGGTGATTAGCATGCCAGACACAGTTCTAAGTGATTCATACTTATGAAACCTCACTTAGTCCTCACAAGAGTCCTATGAGGTAGATGTGATTAGTGTCCTCGATTTACAGATGAAGCAATTGAGGCACAAAGTAACTTGTCTAAGTCAGGAAGGAGCAGAGCCAGTATTTAAACTCAAGAAGTTTGGCTTCTGAATGCACATTCTCAGCTACGTCATCACGATGCCTCTGTAGCTTCACATGGTGGTAGTTAAGAGGAAGAACTGAACAGGGCAAAGCACTAGGCTCCCAGACTGAGGCTGGCTATCTGAAATAGTAGTCGTGAAAACAGAACTTTAACCCTGTTTTGTTAGAAATACTTGACGCTATTTGATTTTTCCCAGATTTTGTGGTTTTGTTATTTCCTTTCTATGTTTATGTCTCCAAACCTGTGTGGCCCAATTGCCTTCAAGTCATAATGACTTTGCCTGGTTTTTGAAGTTGTTAACTGGCTCCAGCTTATGGATGCTGTCTTAGTTTGTATTACCTAAACTGTTCCTTTGAGCTGCCGTCCCAGGGAATAGAAGTAGGTGGCCAAGGCTCTCATTCTGTTCAAGGCATTTGCCCTGTACTTGTTACCTCAACCTTTATTTCACTCTGTCCTGGTCTTCTGCCTTCCACTGAGCTTAATTTACTGATCACCTACTCTATTCTATGTATCACTGGACTGAAGGCCGGAAGTACAGAGAGAAAGAAAAATCAGGACATAGTTGTTACTCTTGAGGAACTCTTGAGGAAGGCAAGGAAGTAGACTCCTGCCTTAAAAAACATCAGTATATATGATGTGTCTAGATGGATGTAAACTTGCAGTTCTTTGAAAGATTAAGAAGATAATTTTTGGAGAAGATGATGCCTGAGTTTTGAAAGGTAAATAAGAGTTAGCCAGGTAAAGAGAAGTGGGTAAGTAAACACGGGAAGTGGTGCCGCAAGAGAATGGAATAGCCTGGTGAACGCGGGAAATTACAAGAGTTGACTGTGAAAAGTGTAAGGCAGGGAGCACTTGGGAACTGAATCTGGAGAGAGAGTAGGCTTGTCATGGAACAGTGCATGTGTCCTGACAAGGTGCTTGGGCTGATTCTGTAGACACAGCAGACCTCTTAAAAGGCACTAAACACAGATATGGGTAGGCCAAATTCAGATTCTAAAGACTAGTCTGGCAGCAGAGAAGGGAATGGATTTAAGGGGTGAAGGCTGGAGAAAGGAAGGCAGGCTGAGCTGTTTTTGCAGAGGTACTGCTTGCAGATAACATCTGGTTTGCAGCCCAGTGCCATTGCATTACAACATTCCACTAAGATGGCTACAAACTCACCACAGACAAGGCTGGATGGACCACACAATGATAGAATTTTTGAGGAATCTTTACTGATTAAAAGTAGAAGGAGTTGGATGGAGAAATACCTAGACAGATTTCATGTCACATGAAAGAGCTCCTGAGCAAAGGGAGGGAGATGCTTCATCTCCTTGAGCCAGGGGCCTCGCTGGACTCCCACCATCTTCTTCACAGTTTTCTTGATTTCCTTTTTCCCTTTTGGAGCCAAATATCTTGAAGAAGTTGTATAATGTGCTATTTTCATTCTCCAACTCCCCATTCTTTAAGCCACCATAGCATGGCCTCTGCCCTTCTTGCTCTGCCAAAGCTATTCTTGTTAAGATCACTAGTGACATCCCTGTTGCCAAATCCAGTGGAATCTCCTCTGTTCTTGCCTTACTTAAACTCTCACAGTCAACAACACCTTCCTTCTTGAAAAACATGTTCCCTGGTAACTTTCATGGCACCTTCCTCTCTTGGGTTTGCTCCTACTTCACTGGCTATTTCTTCTCCTTTCTATGATCTTCCCCTTCAGTAGGAAAATGTTAGGATTCCACAGGTCTAAGTCCTACGCCTTCTTCTCCTCAATCCCTAGATAATCTCATGCTTCATCATAATTGAAAAAGCTTTTGTTAAGACTCATAGCTCCCAAATGTATCTCTTCAGCCCAGAAATCTCCTCTGAGCCCCAGACTCACATTTCCAACTCTCTCTCTATTCTTGAAGCCTTCTTACATTTCTTAAATATTACATATCCTAAATGGAACTCTTGATTTATGCCTTCTCCCCCGAGCGTGCACATGCATCCTGAGTACTTGGATATCTGGCTGGATACTCCCACCACATGTCGTCAGTATACTGGTCAGTGCTGCATGTGAGGAAGCCACCAGAGGCTGGAGAGAGAACTCGCTGAAAGGATTAGCAGGAATGATGCCTGGTGTTCTCACAGGACCAGCACCAGCCAGAGTGAACAACCTCATAATTCACAGGCCATGGGGTAGAGTAGTCAAAGGGTTTTACCGCAATAGTGGGGAAAATTAATGTTACACAAAAATCCTAGACTGTTGTACTAAGTAACAAAATAATAGATGGAGTGAAATAGCTTAAAAAGCAAAACCTGAAAGGACCAGACTGTTTCCCAGTAACTTAAACAGAATCCCAAAACAATGCTCAAGAACGGTTATAGGAATTCAGAAATATATAGCACTCAACAAGGTGACATTCACTCCTGACATCCAGTAAAAAATTATTGGGCATGCAAAGAAGCAGCAAAATACTACCCCCAATCCCTCAATGAGGAGGAAAACCAACCTATTAAAACTGACCCAAAAGATGATAGAATTAGTACATAAGAACATTGGTTGGAGAGGGTGGGAACAAGGCATTACTCAGGGGCATGAGGCAACTTTTGGGGATGATGGATATGGGTAGTGATGGTTTCACAGTGTATGTAAATTATACAACTGATAAAATTGCATACTTCAAATAGTATAGTTTGTCATATGTCAATTTAAATCAAAGCTGTTTTAAAAAGACTAATTGACCACCATTGGAGAAATTTGTACTTATTATTTTTAAACCTAGTAAATAAAGAAATGAGAAATAAAGGGAAATAAAATCAACACTTTGTCCTTTCTTTCCTATATACACTGCTCCACTGAGTATCCACGTAATAGATGAAGGGAAAGTTCTCTTATCGGTGTGTTTCAATATTAAAAAAAAAATCTACAGAGGAATGACTGAATGTGAATTTACCATTTCCTAATCCCTAATGATTAATAGATCTAGGCATTGATAATCAGTGGCTGCTAAGACTACAAAAAAGAGTGGGAACCAGCCCTTAAGTGTTGCCTGATGTGAGAACACAATATCACCTCTGCAGTAATCTTGCCAAAAAACTCTGAATTTATGTATCCAACAACTAAATCATGAGAAAGACAGAGAACAGGAGAACATGTGGAAGGATACTGTGGACGTGCAATAGGAAAAATCTAGCTGTGGGAAACCCTACAGGTCAAACCACCCAGATTCTTCAATAAATAAATTACAAAGGGGGGAAAAAAACAGACCAAGGGAGTTTATAGATTAGAAGGCATTTAAGAGGTATTTTAACTAATTCCAATGTACACACCTTATTTGTCTCTTTATTTAAGCAAATGGAAAAAGTTGATGTAATTGATACGAAACTGGTAGTTGGAATACCAGATATTAGATATACAAAGTAATTATCATTAATATTTTAGCTATGAAAATATTATACATTTTTAAAGAGTTCATAAATCTTATTTTAAGAGTTACATATTTAAATATTTGTGAATGAAATAATATAACACCTGGAATTTGCTTCAAAAGAATATGGGAGGTGTGGTGGGCAATATATTGGTGAAATAAAATTTGCCATGAGTTGATAATTGTTAAAGCTGAATAATGCACACAATAGAATTTATTACACTATTCTGTGCATAATTGACCTTTTTCATAATTTTTAAAAGAATTTTATGTTTATTAAAACTTGAATTTTATTCTCTTTTATAATGCTAATGGGGACTACTTTAAATAATGTGGAATGACATGATATAGAACAAGCTGAAGGTTAAATAAAATTTTGGTTTTTATTAGATACACAACTAGTTCCAAGGGTAGAGAAATGGCATCTGGATGCAGGAGTAAAACCTGCTTGTTTACACTCCAGGACAGAAATTAGGGTATTTGTTTAAACCCAAATTGAACAAATCTGACACTGTGAGAAACTGCAGACTTCCTTACCCTCATCATTGGCAGAAACCCCTGCCTCCGCGGGGTGCGCGCATCCAGATTCTTGGATGTTCATCAAGACCAGATTGAGTCTTTAGGGCTTCACCCATCACCAAGCAGAAGGATGTTTCACTGCTTTTCCTTATCACGTATGCCGCTGAAGATTAGGGTTTCCTAGTTAAAACTTATCCTTAGGTAGTTGTTGGGAGCACACCTCATTTACTTAAGGCCAACAAACAAGTGGATCAGCCACAGAACGGTAACCAGTTCCCCTTCCCAACAGGGGGAATACAGGTCTTCCACCTTGTGCACGTTCCTGGCATGTGATAAAGCTTTAGAAGCCTCTACATCATTACAGCATCTTTCTGCGGAGTCACTAACCCTCTTGACTAGCTTTGAGTTCAAAATCTTCCCTGAGAGTCAACTTGCAATACAGCTGAATAGGTGACTGCTTTGTAAAAGGAGGTGTTTTCAGAATCCCACAGGAAAGTACAGGGGAAAAGGGGGTAAATTATTTTTGTCTCTCTCAATGCCATTCTGCTATAGTCAGGAAAAGACAGTGATACTTAACACTGGATAGACATTAGAACCACTTCAGGAAATTGGAAATCTACTCTCACTATTGGTATGAAGTAGCCCCAGGTGTTGGTATATTTTTTTGTTTTTTCAGCAAGGAGTGTTTTTCATTTTATTTTTTTTATTTCAGAATATTATGGGAGTACAAACATTTTGGTTATGTAAATTGCTTTTGTATCATTTCAGTGGAAATTATAAGGTAAAGTATGACCATCCCCCAAATAATGTGCATTATACCCATTAGGTGGGAATTTACCCATCCCCTCCCCTCAGCATGCTTGATTTTCAAATGAATGTTATTTCTATATGTGCACATGATTACTTTCAATTTAATGCTGAGTACATGTGGTGTTTTTTTTTTCCCATTCTTGTGACACTTCACTTAGAAGACTGGGCTCCAGCTCCATCCAGAATGATACAAGAAGCATTAGTTCACCATTTTTTTAAGTGGCTGAGTAGTACTCCGTGGTACACATATACCACATTTTATTAATCCACTCATGTATTGATGGGCACTTGGGTTGTTACCACAACTTTGCAATTGTGAATTGTGCAGTTATAAACATTTGGGTGCAAGTATCTTTTTTTACAGAATGTCTTTTTTTCCTTTGGATAAATATCCAGTAGTGGGATTCCTGGATCAAATGGTAATTCTACTTTTAGTTCTTTGAGGTATTTCCATACTGCTTTCCATACAGGTTGTACTAGTTTGCAGTCCCACCAGTAGTGTATGAGTATTCTTATCTTTCCACATCCATCCCAGGATTTGTTGTTTTGGGACTTTTTGATAAAAGCCACTCTCACTGGAGTTAAGTGATATCTCATTGTGGTTTTGATTTACATTTCCCTGATAATTAGAGATGTTGAGCATTTTTTCATGTGTTTGTTGGACATTAGTTTATCTTCTTTGGAAAAGTTTCTGTCCATGTCTTTTGCTCACTTTTTAATGGGGTTGTTTGTTTTTTTCTTACTGATTTGTTTGAGTTCTTTATAGATTCTAGATATCAGCCCTTTATCAGATGTATAGCATGCAAATATTTTCTCCCATTCTGTAAGTTTTCTATTCACTCTGATGATTGTTTCCTTGGCTGTGCAGAAGCTTTTTAATTTGATCATGTCCCATTTATTTATGTTTGTTGTTGCTGTGATTGCTTTTGGGGTCATCTTCATAAATTCTTTGCCTAGGCCAGTATTTTTCAGCAGTTTTCCAGGTGATTCTGATGTTCAGTCAATGCTGAATACCCCTGGTTGGCAGGCCTTGACTAACATCAACATGACTAACATGTGAAGCTCCATCTGTGAACAGGGTTCCTGAATGTTGTTCTCATATCCAATCATGAGGATTCATGGAAGGCAAAGGGAGAAAGTGCAAAGAGCCATACAAACATCAAATGTTTTACCTCAACTAAACTTGATCAGTGTTTTCCACCTTCATGTCCCTCCATCACTTCAACAAGCTAAGGGTGTTGTGGTCCAGCTCATTCACTCACTTTTGTCTGTTTCCACCCAATTCTGGAATTAATGAGTAGTAAAAACGAGAGCGAACAGAGCACAGAAATGGGGGTAAAGGGAGACAGGTTCTAGTCCCAGTGTGGCCATTAATTTAGCTTCTCTGAACCAGAACCACACTCCAGCCGCCCCGTCTCTGCCTGTGCACATGGCCACAGTCACCCTGCAGCCAGTGGTGGAGATTTGTCTCAAGGAATTGTTGACCTCTGCTTGGAACTTGTTTTCTTTGTTTTGGTGTGTTCCCGGCCCCAGTTTCATCCCATTGCCTTAAACCCAATCTTGATTTCTTTGCTGCCCTAGCCCATTTGGACTTCAGTTTAATTTAGTTTTCAGTCTTCAGATTTGCTCCGGTTTTGCCCCAGACTCTGTCTTTCACATTTCCCCAGGCTCCACAACTCATGGCAATCCAACTCCATTCCCACCACAGCACAGCCTATTAGAATAACTTACCCGTCCCCACTTTATACTCCTCATCCCCACTCCCTCCCTGAGTTTGGCTCCCAAGACCACTACTCTTCCAAGAATCTAGAATTCATCAGGGAAAACATAGTACAGAAAGGCAATGGGCTTGGTATTGGTCAAAATTAGATTTGAATCCTTACTCTGCTGCTGACTAGCTCAATGACCTTTCTTAAACTCTTTGGGTCTCTGTATACTGTGCATGATGATATTTATCCTTTAAATACGTTGTAAGAATAAATAAGGTAATGTATGTAAAATGCCTGTCATACAATATAAGCACTGTGTCAATATCACTGTATTGCTTTTCAGCTCCAAATCCAGACTTTATTGCCTACTCTGTGAAAATGAAGATAGGCCTTTTAAGTATTTCTCCTTTGCCAGAGAGCACAATGTCAAGCTTCGTCAGTAGAGGATGCTAGCAGGATACTAGTAGAAGATGGAGTTTTCCTTCCTCATTCCTTTGTGCTGTCTTGGCAATGTCCTACGGTATATGCAACTTCCACAATGCTCCACACATGCAGTACAGTGTCTTCCCCAGGGCCAGGATCCTACTTCAGGCACAGCTTCCTCAGAACTACCTTCCATAGGGTGCACATCTTCCCCAGTCCCCAGAGCCTGCAGCACAGGCAGCTTCTCCAGTGCTTGACTCCTACAGCATGGGCAGATTCTTTTGAGCCTGGTTCCTGCCAGTGAATGGCTTCTCCAATGCCTAGCTTCTGCAACAGGCCCAGTGGCCACATCTTACACCATGTACCCCCTTAAGTGTCTCTGCAATGGAATACACTGGCAAGGAATCTTCCCCCATCACATAACATTCCCCAGCTGATCCTTTTTGGGATTTTTTTAAGCAAGTTCTTAGGTGCAGAACTTAACTATTGACAACTTCCCCTAGCACCTCAGAGGGTGAACTTCTAGCAAAGTCCATGTATTTGACACACCAGTGAATTCTTCATTATCCAGTGAGCCAGAGCTGTGCCCTCCCTGGATCTCAGCTTGGGATGGAGGCAGGGAAGGGACTCTTTCTTGAACACTCTATATTAGTCCTAGTGGTTATGGCTGTTCCTTTCATCTGCTATCCTAAATTCTTTAGGTATTTCTTCACTTCTTTCTACCTAGTCCCTGTTTCTTCCATCCACTGTCATAGTTAATTTTGTATATTAAATTTCCCTCATTCGAGTTACTGTGTGGTTTCTATCTTCTGATTGGACCATGACTAATACAGGGTGACCCCCAAAACTAAAGAGATTGGCCTAGATATTCTATTGTATGATATTTCTCTTCTAGTTCTAAGACTTAAAAAAATTCTATTCGATAACTGGTATTACTTCTTATGATAATCAAAATCCATAAGGCATAAGTTACGAATTAATACCTGAGGACAAAACAATAACGAAGGCCCTGACATGTGATACGCATTCATTTTAACACATAGCTGGACCCGCGCCTGGCAAAAATCCTTCAGCAGTTCACATCTCCTGTCTGAGGACTTTTATTCTGTAGTAACATACTCTCTTCTCTTGCCTTTTAAAGTATTCTTTTAGATTCTATCAAGAAGGAGGTTGTTCTTTTCTGGAATGTACCTCAATATGGTTTCATGGGAAGAAGTGGATTAGTTCAGAGATGAGATTGTTTATCACTGAAAAACAGAATGTTCTTAGGACCTCAGAAAAAGTCAGTGGAAAATTATCTTCACTATTGGTTGCTAAAGAAACAGAACAAGAATGAGTAAAAGTTTGGACAACAAAGGTTGTGGTGTTAATTGTATTACTAAGCTGGTAGTCATTTTAATTTCCTGCCAATGAGATGTTGAGAAGTTTCTCTTAAAATTAAAGGCAGTCCCCTTTCCAATGAGTCACTGGTAATTGGTGCCTTTGAAAAGATCCAACAGGACTTATGACTTGAGGTTTCTTTCTTAATTTTCATTTTTAATTAGATGGGATCTCAAAGAATTTCCGTGCCTTTTTTCTTTTTGCCTTTTGCATTGCCTTTTTGGGATTGTTGCTCTGCAATTAGAATTTGTAACAAATGAGTTGCTCACATATAAATGTCAACTCCGAGGTAAAATATTGTTGCTGAAGAACTGAGCAGGATTCTGACCATTACTTTTTAAATGAAAGCACTTTTTAGTCCATTCCTCTGATGAGAGAGAATCAGCTGGGCTGGAAGAAAGGATGTTCCGATTTAACTCTGGTTAAGGTTTTTCCTACAAATGTTTTCTTCCTGTAAATTTGAATAATTTCGGAAACAGCATGTAACCCCACTTCAGAGAACATTTAATTTTTATTCAAGAGCTGCTGTGAAATTATCAACTGGATAGAGTCAACAACCTAGATGAGGAGATTGGACTCAGGGACTCTTCAAAGAGACTTCTGGCCAAATGAAATGTATCTGGTGAGATTTTGTTTAATTAAATGATTGTGGGAAAATAACCAGAGGATCAGTATTGAACTAGCCACACTAGTGGGCTGTAATTGATCATTGCTAAGTCATTTTGTCCAGACTCTCAACTTCACTCATTCATTCACATTTACAGAGCCCATGTTACATGTCTGGTACTGGTAGGACAAGAGCAGTGCTTTGTTGCCTCTGCTTTCAGAGTTTAGTAAAGGCATTGCTGTACCTACAAGGGTATTTCGAATGATCAATGGACACAGGCAAAGCAGGGCATCCATCTGCCATTCCAGGAACAGATCATCTAAGCTATTTTTAAAAGCTTTAAAGAAGAGGATTCTGTAAACTCCCATGACAACCTATCCAGAACACTGCCAGGAACCACTTCCTCGTATCTAGCTTAAGCCCCTCATTCTATGGTTAAGCCATTATTTTCTTGTTCTGTTCTTGGCTGAGAGAGAAAACAGCTGCTCCCTATCCTGCTTAGGTGAGCCTTTTATAGACTTCAAGACAGTGTCTGCCTTCTGTCTACTTGTGACAGGAAAGAAACCGGGGCTGCCAACGAAGATAACAATAATAATTTTCACTTGGAGATAGAATTATTATTGCTATGGTTACTAGTAAGATTTCTTTCCAAAGGGAAAAGGCATTTATTCAGCACTCTGCCTCAAAGAAGAACAAAGTGCTAATAAAGCCCCCTGGTTTGTCTGCTTTGTTGATAACTCAGAAATGTCAAACGAGAACTGGTCAAAATATGTCCCTCTGCCATTTGGACTATGGTGGAAAACCTGATGAAAACCAGTCCTCCTCTCGATTTCTGAGCTGCAAATGTTTAATGCTTAAACAAAATAGAGTCTCCAGTTTATTAAATCAGGATAATTTCGAGATGGGGCTTTGAAGGAATAAATAAGAATGTGATTTAGAAGTTATAATTATCCTTAAGAGCAAAGGGATTTAATAACAGTTTTTATAACCATGAAGAAGCCCTAAATAATTCACAAAATGGTCAAGACAGGCTTATGTGTGATTGATAGCCTAGGTCTTTTGATTTGGAGAATGCCAGCCATAGCTGCCTTTCTAAAAACGTGTTTCCTAGTGGACAGCCAAGGATGTCATTTTCCCATTTTTTCATTTCTATAGTTTAAGACAGCAAAGTTAAACATTAAAGTAAAATTGTCTTCTGGGATAAATAAAACATTTAGTCATTATCAATTCTTGACTCCAAGATTCAAACTAATTTGTTAGATCAGTTATAGTCAAGGGCAGGGCTTTGAGAGAACAGATACAGGACCTAAGCCTGTTATCTGGGCTGAGTGGGAGCAGGGTGAGAAGAAGACCTATAATGATGTCATTGGGACACTGGCCTCAGGATGGAAAGTTTATGGCAGGTGAGGGGTAGACAGGCAAAGCCAGTGAAAACAAACATGCCCGTATCCCAATTTTGCCATAGGCTGGCACTTTGTATACTTAGACCACACATTACCTAACCTCTGTTTCTTAGTAAATCTAACTAAATTTAATAAGTGAATGTTCGGTTGTAAATATTTTTTGCAATTAATAAAATATATTTTTATGCATTTATTTGTTCTTTTGTGTCCTTTAAAAAAGGATTTATAGTAACTTAAACCAGTAAAACTTAGTATATAATACATTGATAAAAAATTAAGAACAAGGCTGAGGCTGGCGTATCATTTGAGCTCAGGAGTTTGAGACTAGCCTGAGAAAGAGCGAGACCCCATCTCTAGCAAAAAAAAAAAAAATAGAAAGAAATTAGCTGGACAACTAAAAATATATAGAAAAAGTTGGCCGGGCATGGTGGCGCATGCCTATAGTCCCAGCTACTCTGGAGGCTGAGGCAGGAGGATTGCTTGAGCGCAGGAGTTTGAGGTTGCTGTGAGTGAGGCTGATGCCACGGCACTCTAGCCCAGGCAACAGAGTGAGACTCTGTGTCAAACAAACAAACAAAAAAAAGAATTAAGAACAGAACTCAAGTGAGAAACAGCAGTTCCATTATTAAAGATATATATAATTTTTAGCTTCTTTTTTTTTTTTTTTACATATCATGCCTTTACTGTTTCAAGTCTTCTTTGAAGTATGACATAAAATTACAAAGTGTACATAAGACAGGACTGGACAAATCTTTATAAACTGAATACAACATGTAATCAGCACCAGATCAACACTACTAGCACTCCAAATAACATCATGTTCCCTTCTAGTTACTGTCTCACCCCAAGTACAACCATTCTCCTGACATCTAACAGTAGAACATAATGTTTCCATTATACTTTATATAACTGGCATCATACTGTATATATTCTTTTCTGTTTCTGGCCTTTTGTTCTCAATATTACATCTGTAGGATTCATAAATATTTTTACATGTATTTATAAATCATTTGTTCTCATTGTTTATTAGCATTCCATTGTATGAAAAAACAACAATGTGCTTATCTGTTTTATTTTTAATGGACATTTAAGTAGTGCCCAGATTGGAGTAATAAAAATACTAATAGGAATGATAACAGCAAAATGGTAGAATAGGATATTCCAGACATCATCCCTCCGCAATCATCCATGGACCAAAAATACCATCACAAGAGCTCTGGAACCCAGGTAAGAAGTGACAGCACCCAGTTAGAGCATAAAATCTAGAAAAGATGCACTGGAGAGGGTGAGAACAGTTTTACTTTACCCATATTACCCCTCCCCAAAGCTTGCATATACACAGTGCTAAGAGAATTTCCATCAACCCCCAGCTTCTTCTCCTTGGGGGAAAGAAGGAACAAAGTGAATATCTGACTTTTCTGCAGACCCCAGCACCAGGCCCACCCCAGTGGACCCCAGCACCAGATATGCTCCCACAGACACTGGCACCAGGCCTGCCCACCTGTGGACACTAGCAGCAGTCCCGTCTGCCCACAGACCCTAGAACCAGGCCCACCCACTCACAGATACCACCAGTTGACCCATCCAGAAACTCTGGCTATGCTGAATGGTGAAAGACTCTCTGTGCCAAACCTAGTATGTAAAGACAGGAAAATATGACTGTTTCTTCAAATGTATAGACACCAACTCAAGGCTACAAGGATCATTCAAAATCAGGAAAACATGGTACCACTAAAGAAACAAAATAAAACTCGAGTAACTAACCCTAAATAAATGGAGCATTGCAAACTGCCTTAAAAGAGAATCCAAAGTAATTATCTTAAAGAAGTTCAGTGAGCTACAAGAGAACACAAATAGAGCCAAACAAAATTTTGAAAAAAATACTGATCAAAAATTAGAAGTTCAACAATAAAATTAAAAATTATAAAAAAAACAAACAGAAATTCTGAAGCCAAAGAACACATGGCTAAACAAAAAAAATTCAGCAGTTTCAACAGCAGATTTGATCAAGCAGAAGAAAGAATCAGTGAGTTCAAAGACAGGTCATTTAAAATTACTAAGTCAGAGAAACAGAAACACAAAAGAATGAAAAAGAGTGAAGAAAGCCTACAGGACTTACTGGACACCATCAAGCAACATAAACATTATGGGATTTACAGAAGGAGAAGAGAAAGAGAAAGAAGCAGAAAGCTTATTGAAAGAAATAATGGCTAAAAACTCCCCAAATCTGGAGCAGGAAATAAACATTGGAATTCATGAAGCCCAAAGGATCTCAAGTAGGTAGAACCTAAAGAAGTCTATGCTGACTGAGATGAAATATTATTAAATTGTCAAACGTCAAAGACAAAAAAAGAACATTGAAAGTAGCAGGAGAAAAGTGACTCATAACATATAAGAAATTTTCTATTAGACTATCAACAGATTTCTCAGAAAATCTTGCAGGCCAGGAAAGAGTGAGGTGATATATTCAAAGAACAGAAAGAAAAAAAAAAATAATTCCCAACCAAGAATACTATGTCTGGCAAAATTGTCTGTTAAAAATCAAGAATTGCTAAAGATTTTCCCAGGTGAACAAAAACCGAATGAGTTCATCACAACTTACATGAAGTGATAAAGAGAATTCACCTTGAAACAAAAGGATATTAAATAGCAACACAAAAGCATATGGTAAAGGTAAACACATTGACAAATACAGAATAATTAAACACTGTAAAGATGGTACATAAATAATTTTAAACCTGAGTATAAAAGTTAAAAAACAAAAATATTAAGAATAATTATAACCACAAAAATTGGTTTATAAATAAATATACAATATAAAAAGGAGTAAACTCTGATATAAATAGCAGAAAATGTGTGTGGGGGATAAAAGTTTACAGTTTGTCCATGCAGTTGAAGTTAACTTATTATCAGCTCAAAATAGACTATTATAACAATAAGAAGTTTTATGCAAGCCTCATGATAACCACAAATATAAAAACCTACAGCAGATACAAAAATGATAAAGAGAAAAGAATCAAAGTATATGACTACAACAATCACCAAATCTCAAAGAGGACAGAAAAAGAGGTAGATAGAAACCAAAAAACTGCAACATAGACAGAAAACAACTAATAAAATAACAATAATAAGTTCTTACCTTTTAATAATTATTTTAAACATAAATGGATTAAACCCACCAAGCAAAATACATAGAGTGGCTGAATGAATCAAAAAGAAACAAACAAGAAGTTCACTTTAGATTTAAGAATACATATAGGCTGAAAGTGAAGGAACGGAAAAAAATTTTATGCAAATGGTCACCAAAAGAGAGTAGCAGTGGCTATTCTTATATTAGATGAAACAGACTCTAAGTCAAAACTATCACAAGAGATGAAGAAGGTCATTACATAGTGAAAAAGGATAGATCCAAAAGAAGGACATGACAATTATAAATATATATGCATCCAATATCGGAGCACCTAAATATATAAAGCAAACATTGACAGATGTGAAGGGAGAAATAGGCAGCAATACAATAATAGTAGGAGGCCTTAATACCCAACTTATAATAATAGATCATCCAGACAGAAAATCAGTAAAAAACAGCAGACAAACAACACTATAGATCACATGGGCCTAACAGATATATGCAGGAAATTCCACCCAACAGCAGCAGAATAGACATTCTCCTCAAGTGTACATGGAACATTCTCTAGCATAGATCACATGCTACCTCACAAAACAAGTCTTAAATTTAAGAAAACTGAAATCATTCCAAGTATCTTTTCCAAGCACATGGAATGAAACTAGAAATCAATAATAAAAGGAAAATGGAAAAATTTACAAATACATGGAAATTAAACAATATCTTCTTGAACAACCATAGAGTCAAAAAGGAATCAAAAGAAAAATGTAAAAATATCTCAAAATAAGCAAAACCAAAAATACAATATACCGAAACTTACAGGACACAGCAAAAGTAGTATGAAGGAAGAAATTTTATAGTGATAAATGTCCACATTAAAAATAAGAAAGATCTCAGTAAAACATCTAACTTTATACCTCAAGGTACTGTAACAACAAACTATGCCCAAAATTAGCAAAAGGAAGGAAATAATAAAGATTAGCATAGAAATAAATGAAATAAAGAATAAATAAATATCAGAAAAAAATTAACAAAAATAGAAGTTGGTTCTTTGAAAAGATAAACAAAATAGGCGAATCCTTAGCTAAACCAGGCAAAAATATAAAAGCTCAAATAAATGAAATAAGAAATGGAGAGAAGATACTAAAACTAATGCCACAGAAATTTTAAAAAACCATAAAGGAGTATAAACAATAATTACATGCCAAGAAATAGGACAATGTAGAAGAAATGGATAAATTCCCAGAAATATACCTAACAAAACTGAATCAAGAAGAAATAGAAAGCCTGAGCAGATCAATAACAAATAAGGTTATTGAATCGGTAATCAGAAACCTTCCAATAAAGAAAAGCACAGGACCAGATGGCTTCACAGGTGAATTCTATGAAACATTTAAAAGAAAATTAACATCATTCCTTTTTAAATTCTTCCAAAAAATAAAAAGGAATAATGAACACTTCCATTTTTGTGAGGCCAGCATCACCCTGATGCCAAAGCTAGACAAAGATACCACAAGAAAAGAAAACAAGAAGCCAATATCCCTGATGAACATTCATGCACATATCCTCAACAAAATATTAGTGATCTGAATTCAACAGCACATCAAAAGGATCATATATAGTAAAAAAGAGTATGGCAGTGGAATCTATCTCTGGAATGCAAGGATGGTTCAACATACGTAAAACAATCATTGTGATACACCACTTTAACAGAATGAAGGGTAAAAGTAACATGATCATCTCAATAGATTCAGAAAAAGCATTTAACAAAATTCAAGACCTTTTCATGATAAAAATTCTCAACAAATTAAGTATAGAGGGAACTTTGGCATAATAAAGGCTGTATATAAAAAACGCATAGCTGACTTCATATTCAATAGTGAAAAACTAAAACCTTTTTTCCCCCTAAGATCTGGAATGAGGCAAGGATGTCCACTTTTATGACTTCCATTCAACAAAGTATTGTCCTAGCCAGAGCAATTAGGTAAGTGAAAGAAATAAAATTCATCCAAATCAGAAAGGAAGAAGTAAAATTATCTCTGTTTGAAGATGACATGATCTTATATGTAGAAACTCCCAAAGATTCCACACAAAAGCTGTTAGAGAAATAAACTGTTTACTAGTTCATAAAGTTGCAGGATACACAATTCAATAAATTGCAGGATACAAAAATTAATGTGCAAATATTAGTTGTGTTTCTATACACTAACAATGAGTTTTCTGAAAAGGAAATTAAGAAAACAATGCCTTTTTTAATAGCACCAGAAAGAATAAACCTAACCAAGGGGGTGAAAGCCTTATACACTGAAAACTAAAAAACACTGATGAAAGAAAGTAAAGCAGACATAAATAACTGGAAAGACACACCATGTTAATGGATTGGAAGAATTATTATGGTTAAAATGTCCATACTACTCAAACTTCTCTACAGATTCAATGCAATTCCTAACAGAAGCCTAATAATACTTTTTACCAAAATAGAAAAAACAATCCTAAAATTCATATGGAACCACAAAGATCCACATAGCTACTGCCATTTTGAGCAACAAGAACAAGGCTGGAGGCATCATATTTCATGATTTCAAAATATGTTACGGAATTTAGTAATCAAAACAGTATGGTACTAAAACCAGACATATAGACCAATGGAACAGAATAGAAGGTCCAGAAAGAAGCCTATGCATATATAGTCAACTGATATTTAATGTGGGTGCCAAGAATACACAATCAGGAAAGGATAGTCTCTTCAACAAATAGTGTTGAGATAACTCAAAATCCACATGCAAAACAACAAAACTGGACACTGATTTTGAACCATACACAAACATCAACTCAAAGTGAATTAAAGACTTAAATGTAAGACCTGAAACTATAAAACTTACAGAAGAAAACATAGGGAAAACTTACTGACATTGACCTTGGCAGTGATTTCTTAGATATTATACCAAAAGCACAGGCCACAAAAGCAAAAATAGACCAGTGGGATTACATCAAATGAAAATGAAAAGAAACATTCTGCACAGCAAACAGTAAACAAAATGCAAAGGCAAACTACAGAAGATAAAATATTTGCAAATTATATATCTTATAAAGGGTTAATATTCAAAATAAGTGGAACTTCTATATCTCAATAGCAAATACCAAAAACAAAAACAAATAACCTGATTTAAAAATTGGCAAAGGAACTGAATATACATTTCTCCAAAGAAAACATACAAATGGCCGAAAGGTATCTAAAAACGTGCTGAACATCACTAACCATCAAGGAAACGCAAATCAAAACCACAAAGAGATATCACTTCACATCTGTTAAGATGGCTATTACCAAAAAAGCAGGAGGTAATGTTTTAAAAAATGTAAAAAAAGGGAATCCTAGTACACTGTTGGTGGGAATGTATTGGTGCAGCCACTATAAAAAACAGTATGGAGTTTCCTCAAAAATTAAAAATTGAACTACCATATGATCTAGCAATGTTACTTCTGGGTGTATATCCAAAGGAATTGAAATCAGAATCTTGAAGAGGTGTCTGCACTCCCATGCATATTGCATCGTCATTAACAATAGCCAATACTTGGAAGCAACCTAAATGTCTGTAAATAGATGAATGGATAAAGAAAATGTGACATGGCTTAAAAAAGATAAAAATCTTGCCATTTGCAATAATGTGGATGAAACTGGAAGACATTATGCTATGTGAAATAAGCCAGACACATAAAGACAAATACTCATGATCACTTATACAATGAATCCAAAATAGTCAAACTCATAGAAGCAGAGAGCGAAATGGTGGGGCTGGGATGGAGGGGGAAATTGGCACATTTGTACTTCATAAATTCCACTCTTCTGCATAAGATAACTCTAGTTATCTTTTGTTACTTGCCACCTAAAGAGCATTAACAAATACAGTGGTAGATCAATCTGTTAGAGAAAGCATTATGGGTACATTCTCATGACAGAGGTAATATATCAGTTAGGGTTAGGCATTGCTGCATAGAATAGAAAAATACAACAACCTTAGCCAAAATAAGGTGAAGCTTTTTTCACTCTTGGATAAAATAAAACTAGAGAGGTAGGCAGTTCCAGGCTGATATGAAAGTTCTTCAGTTATCAGGACACAGAAATCCTCTGGCTTTCTTCTTTGCTACCAGGCATTAAAAATTCATCCTTCAAGACTTCCACATAGTTCAAGTTGTCAGCTAAAGTTCCAGCCTGTATGCTCAAGTTGCAGTTCCAAAGAAAGAAGAAAGGTAGAAGGGCAGAAAGCAACTCTCTCTTTTATGGTGCTTTCACAGAAGTTCCTCTAAACAGCTCCTATTGACTTCTCATTGGTGAGAATTTAGTCACCTGGCCACTCGTAGCTGCTAGAGGCTATGGAAAAATGCTTTTCACCTGGGCACATGGCTTGCCCAACAATACAGGGGTTCCCTTAGAAAGAAGAACAAGGAGATGGAGGGTGGGTAGAGAACTAACAATCCCTGCAAGACACACAGTGCATTGAACTATATGCACAAGGAGTGCCAGGTCTTTCTATATAAAAACACACAAATCTGCTTAAGTTAACTGATTCGATGGTCTATCAAAATTCTCCCCAGCAAATGCCATTAAGGAGGGAGAGGTGGAGAGACCACTGGATCCATGACCACTCTCTCAGGAAGGAAATGAGGGAAGGCAAAGGCATGAGGTCATAAAAATTTGCTGCCTGGGTTCACAAACCAGCAGTGGTTTTAAGGGTCTTAAATTTCCCATTAACATCATAAATTTCCTCTGAGATATTTACACGGAAACAATATCTCTCCTGCTTCCTCCTGTAGAGACGAAGTGTATTGTTTCTTCCCAGGAAGCATGCAAAATGAGTTAGTTGGCAGACAGCTAAAGTAAGTTCTTTGGAGGCTCTTTTAGTCTTAGACAGATGCTGTGTGTCTATGAGGAAATCTGTAGAGAAAAACATATCCTTTCTCAACTGAGCAAGAAGTCAAAGGATCTAGAAGGGTCTCTAGAGCCCCCATATGCGCTAAGCAGAAGCACGAAGGTGAAAAGAGCAAAAAGAATTAGAAGAAGATGAGGAAGAAGTTGGGAAAGGGGGTCACACTCGCAAAAGTGAGTGCTGTATTTTTTTAATGGCAGATCCATTGCCAGCAAACTGCCGGCAATAAAAAGAAGATACTAGCTCACCTTGGGACGTGCAGGTACTTCTGAATTTATGAGAAAGGACATCTGTGGAGCATGAAAAAAAAACACATTAAGAGCGGGCATCAAGATTTGCTTTTGGAAGCTTTCTGGATAGGGAATTGAGATTTTTCCCTTGGTTCATAGTGGGAATATAATAGTTAAGAGCATGCTTTGGAGTCAGTAGGGGCTTTCTGCGCCTTGTTTCAGCCCCCTGAAGCCCCCACCTCCACCCCAACTGCTCCATTGTTGTTTGTTCACTGTGCAAAAGCATCTTGGCCTAGAAGATACTGTGAGCTGTTGCCTGCACCCTCGTGGAGAAAGGAACTGTATGCCCTAATTCACCTGAGATGCCCCCTAGTCACCAAGATGTTTTCTGGGATGTTGTGACGTCACCCAACAGGGACATATGGTCAAATCACGATCTTGCTATTATTATCAGATTTAAGTTGGGAGGTCATCACAACTCTAGCAGTTGCATTGTTTTCTAGAGGCTACTGTGTTTGAATATTATTTGACAAATATGCATATTCTGAATTACATTTTTAGAAAATCTTCAGACTTCTCAGAAGCAGATATGAATTATGGAAAACAGAAGTAATTGCAATTTTATTTTCTAGCAAAAAGTCAGACCAACATAAGCGTTAAGAGAATGCTTTGGAGTCAGACCTCATGGAACTGAATCCTAGCTCAACCACTTAACTGCTGTGTGCCTGCAGACAAGACACTTGCCTTCTCTGTGTCTCAGTTGCTACACAGTGGTATTAACGCAAGGATTCAAAGTCAAATCCTAAAACAGTGCCTAGCACATTGTAAGACCTCTATAAATGTTAGCTATTGTTATTAATGATCAGGATATCATAGACTACTTTAAAAAAATATCTTTCTCAATGTTCTCTCTGATTTCAAGAAAGCTATTTAATAATACTAACCATGTCAAAGAAACCTCTTTTCTAAACTGTTTGGACAATGATGCAGGTTTAACTCACATACTCTTCACTTATTGTTAAGAACTCTTGAGGAAAACTTCCTGTTTTCGATGAGTAGCTACTAGATATCCCATTCTCTTATTTGAAAAGATATGAAACTAAATGTTTATTTGAAGGATTGGAACAGTTACCCCCCTCAGATGTTCTCAGCCTCATCCATCTAGGGGACCCTTGGTGGTGGCAGTGACCAGTTCTGTGCAGGCCACACTGATGTCGCACCTTGTATGTCAGAGCATCTGTCCTCATGCTTCTTCATGCCCACACTGCTCTACACTGCTTCCTTTCACCTCCTGCCCAGTGACTGCCCTCTTGCTCCTAAAGCATAAACAACAGGAAGAACAGGGGAATTAACTCCCCCACGAGTGGAATTTTTCATTAACATGAGAAGGAACCAGCAAATAAATCCTTCTCTCTTCCTCTTCCTGGATGGACTGTCCTGAGAAGCAACTGTTCATAGGGTGCTTCCATAGATGGTCCTGCAAGATCCAGCAGCCATGCTGGACAACTTGGAAATATATGCTCAAATCGGCCACTCCTCCTTCCCCACTCTGGCCCATTTTCCCTCACTTCTGCTCCTCTGGGCTTGCACTCCTTGATAAAGTAGTAGCTCTTAGGCTTTTGCCTTAGGCGCTCTTCCTGGGGAATCCAGTCTACAACAAAATCTATAGTTTTAAATTTTGGGTAAGATTGGCTTCTTTTCAAAGGGTACCCATTTATTTTGCATAATTGCATATTAGAAGCGCCTATCTTGTTTGATGCATTGATTCTTTACAGCGGTTTGGATCTTGATACCAACAGATTTCTTTATGAAAGTTTAATTCAATTGTTCATAAATTTCTTCAATAATATTTTTTTTTCTCTGCAGAATCTGAACAAATTTTAGAGATGGAGCTACCTTGCTGAGATATACACACAAACTGAGAATCTGAGATTGGTCCTCTCCAGCCATGGCCAAGAACTGTCAGCCCTAACCCCACCTAAAATGCCTAATACACCTTCAAGGTTATTTCTCATTGAGATCTCATCACTCCACTCTGCTAACCCTTTAAGAGTTTCAGATATTCTGCAAATATTAGGTATCCCTATCTCCATTACTCCCCTTATACTCTTATTGCAATAGGGAAACCTACCTTTCTTTAACCTTTTTACAATGGCATTCTTCTGCTACCTTCCCCCACTCCTTGCAGCTAATTCCAGGACCTCCCCCATCTACTGTCACAATGCCTTGAGCATTTACACACTGCTATTTATACATACCGAGTGTGACATGTAACAAGACATGATACGAATTTGACTCAGGTGTATTGGGGCTCCCTAAGTAAGCCTTTGCTAGGTATTATTCACCGGGAAGCTATTTATTATTGAGTTATGTTTATAGCTTTATGGCTATATGGAAAAATAATACCCACTAAACCACCCAGCATGTTTTAATAGTACTTTACTTTCTCCTCTTTCTCCCCTGCTGACTTAAGCCCTTTTCCTAAGTTTTCCTCTCTGGTTTTGTTTTGCCTCTTCTTTAACAATGACAACAAAACTTGATGTGGGAGAATAGTTTGACGTATTAACCTAAGCCACCTCCCCCTCCCCGTCTCGGACAGCAGTGAGGTGTCCTTTACTCACCACGCAGGATGTAGCAATGTAAGGAGAAAAACAGAGTTCAGCTTTTGTGTTCTTAAATAGAATTTTCAAAGTTAACATTTTGGCTGGGGCAGGGGAGGGAAGAAAGGAGGTGAGGTGTTTTGAATTTCCCAAATATGGATTTTGAGTAGTGAAAGTAAAACCCTTAAGGACATAGGAAATAAAAATTATGCTGTATAAGTTGACTTGGAAGAAGACAGGCTGAGCCCGTTTCTCCCTTACGGGAGAAGATCTAAATTCTCCTCAAAGACAGAGGAGAAGGGTACGATTAGGCATTGTTGTGGGTCTCTAAGAAGGATCTATGCACCCCACCCATCCACCTCTACTCCCACTCTCCAGAACTTAAAGTCATACACCCCTGAGAAGAGTCCCTGAAGCATCCCAGTGCTCTACCAGGAGAGTAGAAATTGTAGCATGTCTTCTCCCAGAAAGACGGTCTGCAGGAGCCCTACCAATTTTCTCATGGTCCATCCCATAGTGCAGCTGGAGAATAGTTGGTACTGTCTGGGGTGCCCCTTGAGAGGGCCTTTGCAGGAGCTGTGAGAGATTCTGCAGACTTGAAGCAGCCTTGCAGTCGGGTGGTGAGGGAGCTATGGTATGACTTTTGGTAACTAATATCTAAGATCAAACATTATCATGGATGCCTGAGGACCAGGCACACTGCGTGTATTAATTGGGACTATTAAATAAAAGTGTTCTTCAAAGGCTGGTGATGGATTGAAGACCTACTATGTGCTCAAGCATCCTTGGGGCCTAGATAGTCACTGTCACTTAATATTGAGACTTTAGAAGTTCTACCATGGCAGTCGGAAGCCAAATTCTTTTTTCTTACTTCCTTGGAATCCCCTCAGCCATCTAATGTGTCACCCCATACCCACCGTTTCCACCTGACACCACTATAGAAATAGGTGGAGAAGTTACTGGCAGTGAACAATTGGGCATCTCATGCTCAGGTGCCCACCTGTCCCTTGCTAGAAGACTGTGCTGTCCCTTCAAGATGCCTTTCTTCAGTTTATTCTTCAGTAAAAGGAGAGAATGACATTAGATCTTATTTATAGAAAGATGGAAATGCATTAGATGAACATATGGACTCTAATGGACTTTAAGTTCCTTGGAAAAAAGTTGCTGAACAAGGACAATGCACTTTTTAAGAAGTGACCACCCCACAGAGCCCGATGCTTTAACACCACTGCATCACTGCTTTTTTTTCCTGCAAGATGTCATGTTGTGCCTTTGCAAAGCTTCCAGCAAACAGGAGGGCTCATCAATTTCAACCTAAAGCTATTAAAATGTTACTTTGTTAGCAATAATTAAGGTGTGCAGCCAGGGCTCCCTATAGATCACACTCAGAGTCAGGGTCATATTTTTCTCCTATAGTACCTCAGGTGTCTTAAATTATCACGTAGTCGGGGGAGGAGAGGCAAGCTGGGGCCCGGGTAGGGAGCAGACAGGGAGAGAGAGCTTGCCTTACCCACCAAAGGAGAACTACCAAATGAATCTTTTTCTGAGCCAGTCCTCTCATACAAGTTTTTAAAAATATTTTCTCTTCATCTCTTGAAATGTTTAAAAACAATTATTAGTCTGATTCAAGTTTTCTTTTTTTCAATTAGATTTTTTAAGTCATCAGAGGCACTAAAATTCCTCTTCAACCCTGGCTTATAAAATATCTAATTTCTATACCACAGCACCAGGAAATGCCATGTCCTCTATGTCATGTTTTCTTCTTCCTTTTATTTTCCTTCTGAATCGTATTTCCTTCCCCAGAAAGTATCTTCAGCTGTACAAGAAAACTCCGCTTGTTTGCTCTATTCTCTGTGTGCTCTTGCTCAACCCACATACCTTCCGACACTATAGCAAAATCATAATCACTTGGAAAGTAGTCAAAGAAAGTTTTCTATTGAAAAACCTCTTGCGTGAAGTTTTGAGGATGTGGGATATTGAAAGAAAGGCTCATGGAACTCTGGAATTCAAGTCCCTGGGAAACATTAGAAGCAAAAGAGGCTGTGACTTTGAAACCTAGAAATAGAGCCAACTGTCCAGTGTGAGGCTGATAATGAGTTAAAATATTTTCCAGTTTCTGTTTCTCATACTCCTTAGATGCATAAGGACTATAGGGTACAGTGTATATACCACACTGTGCATTGGAGATGGTTTTGATCATAAAAGAGATCCAGGAGCCTTATGAACCTATGGGCCAGAGGTTTGATGAAATGGAAATAGCTCAAACTAGGAGATGGGAGACCTGGGTTATTTTAGCTGTGTGACCTTGACCTCGACATCTAAGAACCTCCTTTTTTTCATCTGTTCAATGAATATACCTCTCACCTCACAGTGTTGTTATGGGAATCAAATAAGATAATACACATGAAAGAGCATTAAAGACCATAAAATGGTGTCCCAATATTAATTTTTTAAGTTCTACGTCAGATTGAATTCTCTGTCCCAATCCTTTATACTTTTCTGGATCCATAACCCTGGCCATATGACTTGTTTTGGCAATGAAATGTGGGCAGATAGAGTATCAGTTGCCAGTTCCTTGCTTAAGCCTTAGAGGTACCATGTGTTTCTGCTTTCCCGCTTACACCTCTGCCATTGTCATGAGAAATTATGTCCTGACTAACTTAACTGATCCAAGGAGGATGAGAAATCTAACCTGCAGCTTAGAGCAGTGATTCTCAAACTTTGGAATCAGAATCACCTAGAAAGCTCATTAAAACACAGGTTGCCGGGACCCACTCCCAGAGATCCTGACTCGGTAGGTCAGGGTGGGGTCTGATAATCTGCAGTTTTAGTAAGTTCCCAGGTGATGCTGCTGCTGCTGGTCTAGTTATTCTGGGGCTTTCCTTCCGTCTTCTCTTCCTTCCTTTCTTCCTGCTTTTCTTTCCTTCCTTCCTAACTCCCTTTCTCCCTTCCTCCTTCCCTTCTAGTATATACATCACCCCTCTATCACAGGTGGCATGTCTTCTAAAACACACAAATATAAACAATTTTATCCCATCAATGACTTATGTGCCTGTCTTTAAATTCACTTTCAAGCTTGCCTCTGAAGAACATTTAAGAATTTCTAGGAATGTCAAGAGGGAGAGTAGAGAGATAGAGTAGGGAGAAGAATGGAGCCTCAGAACCACTGGCTTCAAGCTACCTCGTGGAGCCTGTATCAGCCAACTCTCAGATAGCCTGAGGATATGTGAGCAAAATAAAAGCTTACTGTTGCACACCACTGAGAATTTGTGGTTGTTATTTAGCAATAGCTGACCAACATAAGTAATTGCTTAGAAAAGTTATAAATTAAAGAATATATAATTACCTTTACTTTTTTTTTTTTTTTTTTGAGACAGTCACACTCTGTTACCTGGGCTAGAGTGCTGTGGCATCAGCCCAGCTCCCAGCAACCTCAAACTGCTGGGCTCAAGCTATTCTCTTGCCTCAGCCTCCCAAGTAGCTGAGACTACTGGTGTGTGCCACAACGCCCAGCTAATTTTTTCTGTTTTTAGTAGAGAGGGGAGTCTCGCTTTTGCTCAGGCTGGTTCGCTCTTGCTCAGGCTGGTCTCGAACTCCTGAGCTCAAGCGATTCTCCCGCCTCAGCCTCCCAGAGTGCTAGGATTACAGGCGTGAGCCACCGCGCCCGGCCTATAATTACCTTTTCGATAACCAGGCTTCTCAAAGTGAGACAAGAGGCAACCCTAGATTATAAGGAGACTGTGGGACAGTTATGAAAGTCTTCAAAATGCCATATGGCATTGAATTTTCCTAGGGAATGATCCCCTGCCACCAATATTTCCATGTTTTCTCAGCTCCGGTCTGTTTCCTACTTTCTCTCTGATCTCACTCTAAATGTTCCTAGAAACCTGTTACACATTCTTTAGAAGCAGATTGGAAGGTGATTCTAAATTCAGCTACAGTAGTGACCGGTGGAATGAACTTGTTCCTATGGGCCTGTTTCAGGACACAATATGACCTCTAATACAAGGATGACGTCCCCAGTGGTGGGAAGGAGGAAGGAAAGAAGGAGGAGAAGGAGAGAGGGAGGATGGACTTGCAGAGCCCCATGGAGTCCGAGGAACTCTACTTAATGACCCACAGTCTCTTTTTCTAAACCTCCCCCAGTGTCTGCTTGAAGGACAGGAGAACCAACGGGACTGTAGCACCTCTGCTACTCGAGGCCCCATTCTGTGTTTGAGGAGCTGGTTATGCGGTGTGGACGTGCAGCAGAGAACGTCCTTTTCTAGATCGTAAGCTCCTCAAGGGCGGAGATCTTTGTTTTATTCACTGATGTATCTCAAAAATCTACAGTAGTCCTTGGCCCACACTAGGCATTCAACATGAACTGAAAATGAACTGAATTGCCCTGGGACAAGGCTATGGACAATTTCTGGAAGCATTATGTTACTGGGCAAATGAACTGTCCCCATCCTCACCAAGTTGGTCCCCCACGAGTGTGGTTACACACCGGCTTGCAGCTCCCAGCACTCCCCCACCCCGAAACAGCAGCAGCAGCTGATTGCGAGAGCCACGTATTTGACTTATTATATCCAGCAGCTTCTTTTTCTCTTAAATCCTTTTTATTAACTCACTCATTTTCCACTTGGTTTCATTTCCTTTAAGTCTTTATGCCTCCATTATTCCTTGCTGTAAAAACATTATCACATGGCACTTTTGACAATTTTTGCGGTTTATAAAGTATCTAATTTGCTCTTTAAAACAACATTGAGATGGAATGGCATAGGCATTTTACATCTTTGGAAACCAAGACACAGAGAAGGTGAGTGACTTGCCCGATATCACACAGGAAGCAAGTGGTGGAGCTGAGACTTGAACTTGCTGATGCGAGTGTTCTCTCTACTGCTTCACAGTGCCTGGAAAGCGCTTCGTTCTTCTGTGGGCCAATGTCCAGCCTGTGACTCCGATAAAGCCTATTTAGGTAGCCATGACTATAAGGCAGAATGTTAACTGCTGTGCTACATCATCAGGGTGACAATAAAAATCTTACGCTTCTAGAAGACTCACAGCTTGTGAAGAGCCTTTGCGCACACAGTCGCATTTGACAATGAAGGACTCTGCCTGGTTAAAGTGATGGCTTTCTTGGCAGACTCCCTCTACTTCTGCAAGGAAAAAAGTACCCGAAATGTCACAGTGATAAATAACGCTACATTGATTCTGCTGCTCTCCAAGTCCAGCAAGTCCCCCGATTGAGCTGGGCTGCAACCCTAAAAAAGCAAAGATGATTCTCTGGGTCTCAGACTGGAGTCTGGAAGTGAGATAATCGAAAATGGAGCAAGAGCGAGGAGCGCAAGGTGGAGAGAATGAGAAGGCTCCCCACCACCGAGGCAAATGCTGACAGGAGTATGCACAGTAAAATATTTCACTACGAAGCAGAATTACTCCAAAGACTGATGGACTTGCTCGAGAGACCCACTCACATTTATGAAGGTCATAAGTTACAGACGCCCGGCTCACTCACAGGAGCACAGCCATCACCTTTTATGGGTGAAACTTCCTGCAATATATTAAACTCTCCAGAAAACAGACAAGGGGTTTATGGCAAACGATAACTTTAATGCCTAGAAACCATTCGGTGATTTTGGGAGGATTATTAGCAACAAGGGCAAGATGCTGAGTCATTTCCAGGCACCAGGCCCTCTCTCTCCTGCCTGCTCGTGCCAAGCCTCCTTTCTCCTCTGCGTCCCGCCGGAAATGTGGACCCCAAGCCCCACCCGAGGTAAGAAGGGGCATGCGGAAGAAGCTGGCTGAAGAGGACAGACCTTTGTTGGGTGGAAAGTAGTCTCAGCCTCGAAGAGAAGAGGAGCATGATGAGAACCTGTAGGCTGGAGCCAAGACTCTGGCTGGGAACCCCTAAAGGACAGGTGGTCACAGAGACATCCAGTATCACTGAGCCTTGTTCCCGGTAAAAGGAGCTGCTCCTGCATGAGTGCCCCCTTCTCATTCGGAGGAAGTTATGAAAACAACAAGGCTGGGGTCACCTTAAGAAATGCTTTGCTCTCTGGTTTAGAGGAATCCCGGAGGGTCTTCTCCATCAAAATCTGGTCACTTCTGAGTTGTTCATTCCACGTCCTCCTCAGAGGAGCCTCAGAGCCTTAGCTGTCACAGCTGTATGCTGATGGCTGGCAGCTGGCAGAGGGGCTGTTGGAAGCTGGGCTAGAAGATATGGACATGGGGGAGTCTGCAAAATGCCCCATCCAGCAGGGCCCGACTGGGCGGCCCCACTGCATATGGCGTCACATTTCCTAGGCCGGAAGGGGTACGAGCACTGGATTAGGAGTCAGGAATTGTGCCCTGAAGTCACGATCTGAGACCACAGGCATGCCACAGCAACTGTCAGGGCTTCTGTTTCTTTGTCCACAAAAGAGATGGACAAGATTCTCCACGGAGTCCTTCGTCTCTACATGCTCTGATCATGACTTCCTGCCTGGGTTCTGCCCAAACGTGCACTGGCAGCACTCAGAACCAGTTCTCCAAATGCCATTTGGACTTTTTTTGTTTTCCCTGAGGATCTGCTTTTAGAAAGCATGTTCAGATCATTCTTAGTGATTGAGCAACAAACTGCTGAATCGCCTTGAAGAGAAAGGGCAAGGAACAAAAGCAGAAAGTGCCCTGTACAGAAAGTACAGAGACCTGGACTCTAGTTCTCATGGAGTCATAAACTGGCTGTGAATTGCTTCTTACATTGGACTTCCATTTCTTCCTCTGTAAACTGAGCACAACCAGATAATAGTTGCTCACGCTTATGACAGTTTACTGTGTGCCAGACGCTGTCCTAAATGCTTTACATATGTGAATTCATTTAATCCTCACAACAACTCTTTGAGGTAGAGATTATTATTATTGTCCCCATTTTACAGATGGGAAAATCAAGGTGCAAAAAAGTTTAGTTAGTTCACCAGGGTCTTACAGTGAATAAGAGGCAGGGATTTAAAACTTGGGCCATCTGGTTCTAGATTCCAGCATTATACAGCAGAGATTTTAAATCCTGCTCTAGGCCAGTGCTTCGCAAACTCTTGTGTTTATGTGAAGCTTCTAAAATATTCGGGTTCCAAACTCTCTTCTAGGGGTTCTGAATTATTAGTTATCAGGTATTAGTTATTAATAACTATTAATTATTAGTTATTAATAACTAAGTTATTAGTTATCGATTATTAGTTATTAGTTATTAGACATCAAGACTCTGTATCAAATGCCAAAAGAGGCTAAAAGAGGTGATTGGAAAGCCACAGCACTCAGAAGCACTGTTCTAGAGTATCTCCATGTGTTCTAGGAGCCTTTTGGGGGATTTAGGGATAGACTAAATGGGTGAAGGACTTCTCCCTGTCTTTGAAGAGCTCCCCATCTAATTGGGGAGAAACCCCATGGACTGCATATTAAATCACTAGGTGGCCTGGGACATTGTCCCCTTCCCGTCTAGTGGCTAGTGACCCTCTTCATTCCACCTACGTATGACTCAAGCAATAGTTGCCTACCTCCAGTGCCCATCTCTGGTTCCTGGAGTCCCTCACTTGTCAGCTGCTTCTCTGCTTTCATAACCTTTGGCTCTGAGCACTGTCACAGGCCTCACTTCAGCTGCAGGACTGGGTGCTACATCTCCACATGCAGTCAGTCGGGTGGAGGAGTAGTGAACTCAAGGAAGGTTCTACCTCCCCTCCCTGCATGTGAGTGCAGGAAAAAAAGGCAAAGCCATTTGTACCCCGATGGGAAGTCTTTAGCCAGGATGGGTGCTCTCTGGTCACCTCTGCTTAAAGAAGAAGGCTGGCAGTTTAATGACCTATTTGTTTCTCCTATTTATGAAGGAGAAGTTGTCCTTCCAGTTGCTTACAGACACTTTTGTGTTCCTTCTGCTTTCCCCTCTTGCACATCTGGAAGAGAATGCACACATGAATGCACACACCCCACTGAGTGACAGAGATCTTTCTCCTCCCACCCCGATCTGTGCATGAACGACACTTGCATCCACTATAATCCACCACTCTATCATAGGTCTGACTGTGGCTGTGTCTTTTGGTTGGCAAAAAGGGTATCTCCATCTCCCATCATGCCTTCCTGTCTGTCTCTGTTATTAGCATTAGATCATCTGTTTCTTGAGGGCAGGGGCTGATATCTGTAAACTCCCTTTTGTAATATTGACTCAGGTCCTCATGTATGTGGGCCTTTAATACAGACATTGCTCCTGGGTGAGACTCATTTGATGCTTCCAGGCTCTTAACTCCAAGCAACTCTTCTCCTTTGTTTACAACTGTCTGACTTTCAAAGATTTTCTGGAGGAAAAGTTTCTGATGCTATCAGAAAAGTTTGAAAATCACTTGAACTTTTCATAATGTCTCTGATTTAAATAATCCAGCATAGTGTTGGTCCTCCCAGTTTTCTGTCACCCATAAATGTTTGCTTGGTATTCACCAAATAATTGCCAAAAATATTTAACAAGGTGGAACTAAGTCCATCAATGAAACTTAATGATCATATAAATTTTTTAAAAAGCAAAAGTACATGTTAAGCACTAAGTCAATAAATGAATATTAGTTACTGTTAATGCCATAATTATTATTACAAACTTCCTACATTGTTAATATCAGTCCAGGAATGTATATTTTTATTAGGGTTTTTTAATAAATTTATGTAACTGAGTTCCAAGCCAATTCACGTTTCTTCATCTTGTTCATAAGGATCCGTTTAAAAAACTGTCAAATGTATTGCTGAAATCGGCATATGGCATTCTCCTGTCCATCAGTCTATTAATCATAGCAAAACAAGTGCATGTATTCAAGGTATATGAATTGTTCATAGCAAATTCATGATAGTCCCAGAAACTACTTCTTTCTTTTACAAATGATCGTCATTTGTTCTCTATTTGAGAATTTTCTTAAATAATACACATGTATTTTATTAGTGTGCAGTTTCTAGATCCAATCTTTTTTCTTCTTCTTGATAACTTGGATTGTATTCTTTTCTTTTCTGTCTCATATTTGATATGGTTTCTCAAAGATCTTGGTTCTTTCATCCTGTCTGAAAGCTGTTGGTTTTGTCATGAAATGAGAATGAGTCCTTTCATCTGTACCTAGGTACTGCGACCCTGTAAAGAGCTGAGGTGTTCTCCTACCATCTCCACAACTAGCTGGGACTGTCTTTCCTTTCTTCTGTGAGGATTATGATGAAGAAAAATACAGAAGTAAATGATGAGTTAAATGTTGTCCTTCATATTTGATAAAGTGTAAGCGGAGCTTTGGCAGGTGCTGCGTGCTCTGGGAAGTGCCCACGTCCACATAGAAGGAGACCAGGAAGCATTTGTTTCTCTCTGAGCATTAGTAGGAGGATTCCATCACCCTCAGGACGGCCTGTGTGGGAGAAGGTGCTCCTTAAGTTCTGATTGGTCATCTTTCCGAGAATTTCATGTGAAATGTCACTTGCTCCTTAAAGAAGCAGAGACAGACACAATCTTTGAATTTTTTTTTTTATTTAAACATGTATGAACAATCCCTGTCAGGAAAGACATTCTCATATCTAAGCCCAAATTCCTGATACTACGGTTTTCAGTTTATGTCTCCTTGTTCTTTCTTCAGTGAGTTGAAGGACATCTCACAAAAGCTGATGTGCACTCTTATGTGATATGAACATACTCCATATAAATCAAGAATGACTACTGGGGTGTAAAGGACATTAGAAACAAAGAAGGAGGAAGGAGAGGGGTGATGGATAAAAATGTAACTTTTGGGTACAATGTACACTACTCTAGTGATGGGCACACTAAAAGCCCTGACTTCAGCATTATTCAATTCGTCCATGTAACAGAAACACTTGTATGACATTAATGTTTTGAAGTTAAAAAATATATCTATAATATAAAGTAATATGCCAAAAGTACCATATGAATTCAGAGAAACAAAAGAAAAAAAAATAACTACTGGGTATCTACTACATGCTAAGTATGATGCCAGACACTGTTTGCTGTAGATTGAATTATGTCCCTCCAAAATTCATATGTTGAAACTCTAAGCCTTAAGGAGGTAATTAGGGTTAAAGTTAAATGAGGTCATGAGTGTGGGCCCCTGATCTGATATTTGTGTCCTTACAAGAGACACCACAGAGCTGACCCTCCTCCTCTTCCTTTCCCTCCCCTTCCCCCTGGCCATATGAAGACATAGCAGAAATGTGGCCATCTGCAAGCTAGGAAGGAGCCCTCACCAGAAATCCCCCCTGCTGGGTCTTGATCTGAGACTTCCTGCCTTTAGAACTGTGAGAAAATAAATTTCTGTTGCTTTAGCCTCCCCATCTGTGGCATTTTGTTACGGTGGCCTGAGCAGAGCAATATGCTGTGAAAAGAGCATAGCCATTGGATCAGACAGTGCTGTGTCTAAATCTAGAGTTGGGCTCTTAAGTGCTGGTTGGCTCCAACACATGATTATCCTCTTGTAATCTAAGTTTCTCATCTGTAAAACAGGGCTTTAAAGGAACGATGTGTGAAACCAGTTGTTCCCAAACTTTGCTACACATTGGAATCACCTGGGAATCTTCTAAAACGTGCCAATGCCTGGCTCTCATCGCCAGACATTGTGAGTTAGTTGGTACAAGGTACTGAGAGTTTGAAAAGCTTCCCAGGTGATTCTAATGTGAACAGAGTCTGGGAACAGGGCTCTAAAGTACTAGATACAGAGCAGGCCTCTGTTAAATACTGGCTTTTTACCCTTTGCGTTCTCTTCCATGATAGAGTACCTGAAAGCTTCTCAGAATACACAAGTGATGTGCTCTAATTTTTATAGCTGAATGGAAGTGTGGGTCATTTTGGTGAAAATTGATGGCTCGAACAAGATAAAGTTCTTGCTCTCATGGGGTGACATTCTCATGGAGCATCATTTCATACAAATATTGCCTCTATGGTCATCCTCTGTGTTTAGACTGTCCAGTTTCCTAAAGCTCTGTAGACTTGGCTACTTTTGCAAATCGAGATGCACACCTGTCTCCAATCTTCCTTTTCTCTTCACCCTTCTGCCCAGTAAACATACCTCTGGCCAGTGCCAAGCCAAGCTTCTAAGTCAGGAAGAAGTGGAGAGGCTGCCCTTGCCTTCTGCCCTTCGGGGTAGTTATCTCTCAGCTGGGTCCTCCCAAGGATACTCTGGCTCCCCCACTCTCATTTCAAGGGGAAAATATGCACTGCCTAACTTCTCATTCTTTGGGGCAGCTTATCTCCAGGACTTGAACACTAATTGACGCCTATGTATTGTTTTAGTGCTGAGGAATTGAAAGTGCCTTTTACCCCTCCTTTCTGATTGTCATCCACTTGCAACATTTCATGAACCAGCTTCTGGGCAAGTCTTCCACCCTTAGTGGCTTCCTTTCCCGACACCAAATTGCTTTCTGGGAGGTCCTTTTCGCTTTGTCTTAAATTGATTGCAAATTATGGATGTGGACACCTAAAATCCCAGCCACAAGGCAAATGGATGGTGCTGGCAGCCCATTGGGGTTTGGGCTCCAAGACAGCTTTGGTGTAGGGGTTCTCAATAGAAGTGGGGAAGAGGAGATATAGCAGAACTACCTGCATACTTTTCAAAGTATGCACACAATCTGGTTGATCATTCTACTGTACATGGTTGGCTGAAAGGAGGTGCTGAGTGTGTTTATTTTGGATTAAAAAACCCAACTTCATCTCATCAAACACTGTATCAGTGACTTTGTTATTACCCTGTCCTTAAAAATTACTGATTTAGTGGCCAAATACATTTGGTTTCAAAAGCAGTTCTTTCCAATATCTGCTTCATCATTAGAGTAATCTGTGCAGCTTTTATAAAATGCAGACTTCCAAGTCTCACCCCAAATCTGCTAAATCCAAATCTTTTTAAGTACAGTTGGCCCTCTATATCTCTAGACTCTGCATCTGTGGATTCAATCAACTGGGAATCAAAAATATTTGGAAAAAAGCTAGGAAATAACAATGTAAAATAATAAAAAAATAATGCCAATTTAACAAATACACTAACAACTATTTACATAGCATTTACATTATATGAGATGTTATAAGTAATCTAGAGATGATTTAAAGTATACAGGAGGACAAACATAGGTTACATGCAAAAACTATGCCATTTTATATCAGGGATTTGAGCACTGAGGATTTTGGTATCCAAAGGTGTCCTGAAACTAATCTCCCATGGATACTGATGGACAACTGTAGTGTCAGAAGTCTGTAATTAGAAAAAAGGCTCCAGGTGATTGTGGAATCAGCCAGAGCTGAGAAGCATTGACATGGTGATTAAGAGCCTGGATTCTGAACCCAAATGTGGAATAAATCTTTATAGATGTCACAACACCTAACCTAGCACCTCACACCTCAGGGGTGCTCATAAATCATAATTAAAAGTTGCCATTATTGAGCACCTAGTATATGTAAGTAATGTACCAGGGGCTTTATACACATTATTTCACTCAATTCTCACAATAAGCAAGTTCATACATGAAGTTCAGAGAGATTAAGGCTGTATGTAGCAGAATCCAGACTGAGATCCAGGTCTGACTCCAAAGCATATGCCTATTTTGCATCACAGTCCCTCACACCATGAGCGTTGAATGTAGGAATCATTAATCTTGTAGCCTTTCCTAAAAACAAGGATCCCTTCTATTGCCTTAGTTGCAAATGAATAGTCAGTTGTCACCTCACTCAGACACCTGAAATTAAGACCCACTTAATCATGTAAAGGCAGATGAAAATAGCACTAATTCCAGGTAAATTCTTATGTGGGAGATTTTAGGTGGCCCAAAATAGGTGACTTCCAAATTTTACATTTTAAGTACCCATTGTCTTGTGGGCATATTTGGAACTTCAGACCAGGGCTGGCAAGGCCGGGCCAGCAGCCAGATGTAGGACCCAGGAGGAAGTGGACTTGATATAAGAAAGGGACAATGTCTGAACTGCGAAGGAAAAGGCGTGGAAGGGTTCTAGTGTGGAGCAAGCTGCTTGCTCACTTACTGGTGCTTTTTTCCCTAGATAGCGTTTCATAAAATTTACATCCGTAATGCCCTGAGTAGCATTTTACAGTTAACCACAGGTCCCACATGTTGGTTTACACATGAGAGTAGACATTTGACACGGAGATGCCTAGAATGGGCAGATGAAAGAGGTCGGCAGATGCTGAGTCCAGAGAGGTCATCTAAGGAGGACGAGGCAGAAGCAGACAAGGTACACAGTCCTGGAAGTTAAGGAAGCTACTCCTGGGAGGAAATGACCCTGGGCTTGGCGGGGTATTGTGAGCTCAGGGCTCACAGGCCATGGGGAGATAGAGGCTGTCAAAGGTCATTAAAGGCTTTCAGGCAAATCAGGAAGCCTCCCAGTCCCTGCAAACCGACAGTATCACTGAGTACTGGAATCAGTCCATATCCCAGAGAATTCTCTGAATTAGAGTCGGAGAAGCTCCTGGTTTCCAGGTGTAGGCAGCTGGAGAAGGTGTGAAGCCACCGCTTAATTCATTTCCGCTAAGTGCACGTGCGCTCACCAGATTCCTGTTCTACATGTGCACATCACCTGGCTCAGCCAGCTCTGCTTTCAGGATGCGGCTCATACCCTCATTTTAAGAGCTCTGCAGGACTCCAGTGTGAGTGGAGATTCAAAAGATCCTCAGCTGAGTCTGAAGCTAGAGTCAGGTGATGTTTGTCATGCCTGGTGGCTTCATCAGCCACCAGGAGCAAATGAATGAGTGTCCAAGGATAAAGGGTATGTCCTGAGAAAGGCAGCTGACTATTCAGAGATGCAGGAGGCAGTGAGTCCTCCCAGCAAAGGACACTCCTCCCTTTTGGTTTATTCCTGGTGCTGTCATTGATCCAGAAACTGGGTCTTAATGCCTCATTTGTCCAGAAGTACATCTTCCCTCAATTGTGTAAGTGGTGCCTAGTGACACAGTGAGCCCTTCATAGGGAAGTTTTCACCTTGTATTGCTTTGCCTGTTAAAGGCTTTTAGTTCATCTTAATTAAAAAATAATGAACACCACACTAACTGTTAGGGAATACGTCATAGTGCTTCCTCGTGTTTAAGAGAGAGGGCTTGTAGACTTGACAGCAGATTGGCAGGGAGGGTGGAATGAGGAAGAAGAAGAGGTTAGGAGTGACACCCAGGTTTCTGAGTTAGGCAACATAGTTGAAGGTGCGTGATTAGCAAGGTAGCATTTTCATAAGTAGGAACCAATTTTCCAAGAGAGCACGTACTCTTCCTCCCCACTTGGATCTTTCACTCCACTGCTGTCCACTGCTTTCCTCTCATTACTACTGGCCTCTTAGCAATCCGACCCTTTCTCCCCGTCCCACTCTCCCTGTCTTGTGATAGCTCCCACTGTGAGTCCCATGACTCATAAATACCTTACAGTTGTGTGTACGGCCCACTTGAGTTCTTCAAAACACTTTCACGTGTATCATCTCACTTTTCACTACAAAACAACCTTTCTCTTCAACCAAAAAGGCCCATCCAGAGAATTGCTTTTCACAGAATAGTAAAACGTGAAGACTGTTTTTTGGCTGCTTTATTTGTGTTTCTTTCTGTTCATTTTTAGTTTTTTTTAGACGTTCAGTCTGTCTGCCCTGTCGCTTATTTTCGATTCTGCATCCTCTACTGGCAGAGCCAGTGCACAGCATGCTCAGCGCAGCAAGTGGTGAGAAGGCTGGAAACTCATGATCATGTTCCTAAGACTGAAGTTTACTGACTGAGACCCACACACTGAGAGCTGTCTGACTATAGAACAAGCTGCTTTGGGAGGTAGTAAGACGCCCGTTACTGGAGGAATTCAAACAGGATGGTTCCTCTACATATTGTAGAGGGAATTGATGGATAGAGCAGGAGGTGAGAATGAAATCTACACTTCTGACAACTTCTCTGATTTTTCTGATTACCTGAAAGCGTTGGCCAAAGGGCCTCATTAAAACTAGTCTCATTTACAAAAAGTTTTGCAGTAAAGGTTCTCTGAGGATTGCGTTTTAAGTGAAGTCTTTTAAGTATTTAAATTCTGATAGTTCCTTCCCTGCTCCCACTTAAAAGTATCTCTTGGGTAAAATTCTTTGGTCTTCATTCAGTCTTTTCTCCCTTTAACACTACACAGTGCAATCCAGGTCTTAGAGCAAAGGCCCTGTTCCTAACTTCTAAAGGCAAAACCCTTCCCATACAGCTAAATCTCTCAGCCAGAAGCTACTGACTCAGCAAAGTCCAGGCAGGGGAATCAACTTCCCCCTCATCCCCATGGGCTGATTAATTCCCCTTCCTCTGTCCTTTCTTTTTAAATCTCCTGTGGCAATTTTAAATTCCAATCCTCAGCATGCTCCCTGGGCTCTTTCCCCAAGCACCATTTGGTCTCAGGGAATGCAAACCATTTTAATGTTAGCCTAAGGAAGCATTTTCTAAAAGTGTGATTAGTGAAACACTTGCCTTAATAGGTGCTTCTGGTAAACTGGTCCTTGTGCTCAAATATTGTTGTATGTGTTCGTCCCCTTAGGAAAATTTCCATGCATATCAGCATATTAAAATTTTGAGAAATCCTGCACAAAGAAACTTATTTCGCTTTGTCAACCCAGAGCTTCCCAAATTTATTTGATCCTAGAAATCTTTTTCTTGAACATTAATTTTTTGGGGGAGGGAAACTGGCCTATGGCAAATCAGTTTGGAACCTGAAATATCTGCAAAGTGTGGCCTGAATAGAGCAAAAACATCATAATACCATTCACAATCAGAGGAAATGGTTTTGGTTTCTGGATTATGTATTGTTGGATCAACTGTGTTACAACTCTGCCTCCCGCATATTGACACAAATAATGGAGAGTTGGCAAAATCATAATGTCAGGGTCCTTCTGCAACAGCAAGTCCCAGGTACCTCCCTCTGGAGTCAGTCTTTGATGAGTGCTATTGACTTAGTTCCAAGTTGCTAGCTATTTAGGGCAGGATGACCTTCTTCTTCAGGACTGTGCCCAGCTTGTGTCTGTAGGTTCCTCCAGGAGCAAGTGTATTTCATCTTCCAGCTCCAGGGCATTTGTCCTGCAGCACCTGGAGTGGAACGATAACTCCTGCCATGGGATGCTCTCAGTAATTCACTTGGCAGGAGCCAGGGACTCAGAGGCTCTCTTCAAAAATCTCTAAATCAACTGGCCGTGCAGATGCGGGAGCAGAAGCAGCTGTTTGGGAGGCAAAGAACATTCATCTTCTGCCTTTTATTCTCTTGTTTCTGGGGAACATGCAAGAGTGAAGGTCTCTCGTCACCAAGCATCCCCTGCCTGGGCACTCATTAAGGTTCACATGGGACTATGGAATATGCTAGGTGCTTCCAGAAAACTTCCACATGGAGGATCAAGTTATTGTACGAAAAGGACTTAGAATCATGGGTGTTCCGTTTTTAAAGAGCTCAAGGATACCTGAGTTCCTGCTCTATAGTTTCTGTTGTCACTACTCAATACAAACCAGGAATTTATTGTACCCAGGCTTTTTCTAAGAACTTAGGGAGATTCAGGAAAAAAGTATAAGGTGCTGGATCTGAGCTTCTGGTTAAATAGTGGTGGTAATACCTAGGGGAGGCTTAATCTCTATCCTCCCCCCGAGCTATCCAAACAAGCCGGACATGGATAAAGAAGGAAGACTTACCTGGTTAGCATAGCTAACATGGTTCAGCATCATTATGTGGATGTTTAAAAGACATCACATGCTTACCGTCTCCAGAGCTAAACTCCTGGTTTGCATTTCCTGCCTGAGTTCCCCAGTCTTCTTCATCCTAGTTGACAGCAACTCTATTCTTCTTTACATAAGTCTTCGAATCAGTCCTGAGTTGAGTCAGACCACTCTCTGTCAGCAAGCCCTGTTGGATCTACCTCCAAAAATAGCCCGAATCCTCCCACTGTTACTAGCCTCACTTCTTGCACCCTTGCTACGTCCCCTTCCTCTCGCACCCAGTTCTGCAACAACAGTCTCTTGACAAGTCTCTCTATTTCTGCCTTTGTCCACTTACAGTCTATCCTCAGTACAGTGGCATACTGACTCTTAAAATGGTAACAGAAAATGTGACTCCTCTATCCAAAACAGTGTCAGTGTCACGCCTTCTTACGCAGAGTATTGGCCGAGTCCTTCAGTCATCTACATGGCTGCCCCTGGCCTGCCCCCTGCACTATCTATGTGATCTCGTTCCCTGCCACACTTCTCTTCCCTTCTGCCCCGGCCGTGTTTCTCCAAACACACCAGGCACGGTCCTCCTCAGCACCTTGTACTTGCTGTCCCTTCTACTGGGCGAACTCTTTTTCTCAAGATATCTGCATGGCTCAACTCCTTGCCTTTGTTGGGTCTTTGCTTAGGGCTCTTTCTCATCACCCTTATATAAAGCACTCACCATCTCCCTTCATTGTCTTATTTTCTAGCATTTATCACCATTTGCCACAGTTTATAGTTTACTTTTATGTCTTCCCCACTCCCCACTAGCATCTAAGCTCCTTAAAGGCTGGGATTTTTATCTGTTTGATTCACTGTTTCATAGAACAGGGCCAGGTATATAGAAGGCACCCAACAAATACTCACTAGATGAAGGAACCAAAGAACAGTGACATTCATTGAACACCTATGAATATGCCACCTATGAGGCAGATGCTACATATATTACTTCATTTAATCTTCACAACCTCCTAAAGAGCTACATACTGTAACCACACACCACTACATACCACATTAACCACAAGAAAACTGAGGCATAGAGAGGTTAAATAACTTGTATCCAATTAGCAATTGTCACAATCGTATTTCAAACTCATACCCACCTACCTCCTAAATCCATGTTCCAACCATTCTCATCTATTTCTTCTCCTTTGTATCACCCAGGTAACCAGAACTTTTCAAAGGAAAGAGAAATGGGTTGTCACAGTGGCCAGGGGTGTGGGGTGGGGGCAGCTGTGCTGGAATTTAATACAGAGCTTGGAGGATGAATAAATCTGTGATGGAGAGAGAAAATTCAAGTGACCTTCTGTGCAGGAGGAGGAGCATGAGAGGCATGGAAGCAGAGCAACCCAAAATGTGTTCATTCAGGAGCAACTTAGGTAACCTACTCAGCCCAGTTTGCCTGGGACTTCCTGGTTCTAACACCAAAAATCCTGTCTTCTGGGAATCCGCTAGGTCCGAGGAAAACTGGGACAATGGGTCACCCTAAGTGACAAATGGGTCAATTCTAATAGGTGGAGTATTTGTGTACATTGTTGAGGAAATATTGAGAGTAAAAGTAGAGACGAGTTTTGAGGCTGAGGGAATGAGTTTGGAGCTCATTGTGCAGCTAAGTGGAAACATTTGGAGGTTGTTGAGAAGGGGATGATGTGTGGAAACGCAAGGTCACATCAAACAGGAAAATGCGATGCAACCCTGATTATGGTGAAATACTGCCTTGCGTGGGGTGGACCATGGATGCCAAAGTAGCTGACAGTAGAAGGAGACTGATCAAGTCAGGACTCATCTATGCCAGGTTCTTTCAAGTGGCTGCTGCCTCCTGAAACTGGCATTTCCCCCCTCCTTCCAGTTCTCCCATCTTTGTTACATCTGTTGCCAGCATCAGCTCCTGGGAGTGGCTAGAGGGATGTCATCTTCTGAGCCTTTGCATCCAAGAGTGTTTATGCACCTTGGGGACCCAGGGAAAGTGCCTGTCTTGGACTCCAATTCATATTCTCTCATCGCCTCAACTTCTCTTTCCTCAGGCATGGATCTCGGAGCTGCTTTCCTCCAGAGTGGCAGGGCTTGTGGCCAAGGTCCTTTCGGATCCTGTGCACCTGGGTTGCCTCCATATGAGCACTTTTCATCATTTCTTTTGGGAATTCTACACTGACTAACTCAGTGGAAAGTCCTTACTTAAAGAAAAGTGTGAGTGCAGTGTCCATGCATGTTTGCACAGGTGAGTGACAAGTACTGAGGCACCTGTAAATGCCCTTAACCCTTGGGCACGATCTATTGTACGATCATCTACATAAATTGCACAAATGGCAGCGATGGTGGATAAAAACAACCAAAATAAATGCACAGGAGAGTTTCTTCCTGACTGCAGTATCCTTAATATCAAGTTCAACAGTGCTGCCATCAGAGGTCCTCAGCACTTCATGAATTACACAGCGTGGGGAGTAAGGCCTCCAGCGCACGACTGTTCAACTGCCACAAGCAAACTCTAGTTCTGGTACAGCTGAAAACTGTGCTCTGCTCCCACAGATATCCTAGCAAAACACACACACACACACACACACACACGCGCGCACACACACACCTGTTTCTTCTTTTTTAGTCTCCTGAACGTACAAAGGAATTTTGTCTTAAAGATACAAGTTCTGCAGAAACCACTGACCTCAGTGCCTATGGAATTATTTGCTTCCATTTCTCTTTAGTAGTAAAGTTAGGCTTTGCCCAAAGATCAGAGAGCCAGAGCTCCGGTCCTTCCCAGCTTGACCTCAAGCTTGGTTTGCTAGTGAGTAGGGAGACGGCATCCAACCATCGTGCTGAAGGAAGCTCTGCAGATGCAGCAACTGCAGCTGCACACTGAGATGGCTGGAAATCAGCCCGGCTGGCCTCAGCGGCACTGCGCTTTCTGAGGGGCTGAAGATGGGGCAGAGAAAACAAGGCTCTGGCATCAGATCCCCCTGCACGGGCAGTGGCAAAGGGTAGAGCCCAGAAATGCCCCCCTTTCTCACTCTTTCCCCCATGTCCCACCCCTCTCATTTCAATGTTGCAGATTTGGATTCAGATGGAGCTGGATTCAGTTCTGGATACATCAATTACTACCTGTGTGAACTGGATCATTTACTTAACTTCTAAACTTAAGTTTATTCATCTATGAAATGGGGAAACTTCTTTCCTGATACCTTGAAAATTGCCACAGGGGTGTTGTGAGAATGTCCCCCGGTCCCTAGCATGTCGTAAGAGATCAGCCCTAGTAGCTGAAGTCATTGTGCCTTCAGCTTCTCTATTTCCTTGCTTCCCTCTCCTGCTTGCTCATTTCACACTCTAAACTTCAATTCCCACCCTGGGGAGGGTAAGCTGATACCTGCTTTCACCTGTCATTGATTGATTTGTGAGATGGCCTGCCTCGCAAATCCACTCTTAGGAATTTAACTGGATTTGAAATTTAAAACCATTTCTTATTCATGTGTGGCTTAGACATTGCTTTGAAACTGGTTAGTTCAAAAATTAAAAAAAAAAAAGAAAGAAAGATGGATATATGTTTAAAAAGCTCACAAGTCCTCTTGGGCACCAAATGGCTCTTTGGAAAGAATCCTGTGACAAGTTAAGTGTAAATGAACCAGAAACATAGAGATTAAATTCCTCCTGAAATACTCTTGGGTGTGGAAATTAAGAAAAAAGCAATTGCAAGATGTCTCTAGTTTTGCAGACCTGCATGCAGCTGGCTTCCCTTAAGGCTGCCTGCTGAGCTGTGGGAAAATCTCTGGGGGCTCGGCCCAGCCTCCAGGGTACCTCCTAAGCCCTGGAGTTACTTATTCCCGGGGTGGGGCAGCAGAGATGATTTGAGCAGGGCAACTTTCATTCCAACAGTTCTTCCAGCAAAGCGCCTCTCTGGGGACCTCAGACTGGCACCTTTCACCATTGTTAAATTCACTTAAGATAAAAGCGACACCAGGCAAATGACAAGGGAAGAGCCATTAAGGGGTGAGCATAAGCAGTGACTGACAGGCAGGCTCTACGAAGCGCTCAGCTGCCAGCCCCAGCCTTGGCAGGAATCACTACCCCGAGTGCCTTCCCTAGCCAAAGCATGACAAATGGACAAGATTCAAGCCAAGCTATGGGCTCAGCCCTTTGTTTCCCAGAGCCTCAGCCCCCGTGCCTGTCCACCCGCACCCCGCCAGCCCCTCAACCAGGAACAGCATCAGCAACCATGCAGAGAGGAGCCCCACGCTGCTGAAGGTGAGGGCTGTCCTTGCCTGCTTTCAGGTGAGAGCCTGTAAGTGGCGAACCATGGAGCGCAGACGACGAATTCACTCACTGTATAGTTAGGAGAGACAATATGAAGATGGAGCTCAGCAAACCATGGAGAATACATACCCTGTCAAGTCTCCCTTTTACGCTGTTGCTTTTTTGGTCCAAGTATAAAATCATGTTGGCCGTCCTGGTCTTTTCTTGAGATTGTGCACAAGGACACCCAATGGGGCTCTTTGTTGCGGTGTGCTCACCATTCAAGTAGAAGTCCTACAGCAGTAAATTTCTTCCTAGATAATATTTGAAATATCATTAAGACAACTTCTATTATTGGAGAACATTTGAAAAATATAAAAACAAAAACCAACAAAGAAAAATCACAATCACACTCAAAGTCCACAGTCGTTAACATATTATTTCATTTCTTAAGTGCGAGGTCTCCGTAGCCAGAATACATGGGCTCCTCTTCTAGCTCTGTCATGTCTCAGCTGTGTGAGCTTGGGAGAGTTACTTAACCTCTCTGTGCTTTCATTTCTTCTTCTTTAAACCAAAGATAAGTACAGCACCTACCTCATGGAGTTGTTAAATTAAATGAATTTAAAACTGAAGCCCAGCACACTACAAAGATTCAATAAATGTTGGCTATTATGCACCAATTTTCACTAACCTGTGATTAAAGTTGCAGTTCCATTATATCAGTGGTTCTATGCTTGGGGAAATTTTGACACTAGGGGACAGTTGACAATATCTGGAGACATTTTTCATTGCCACAATTAGGTTGGGGAGGTACACTGGCATCCAGTGGGTAAAGGCCAGGAATGCTACTAAATATCCTACGATGCACAGGATAGCCCTCAATGACAAAGAATTAGCCACTCAAAAATGTCAGCAGGTGCTGAGTTTGAGAAACCCTGCATTAGATAGTGCACACATAGTGACAGAACACAGCCCCCACTGGCTCCCTCTGGACTTCGCCTCCCCTTGAGGCATATCATGCAGGGTCCTGGAGTGATGGTGCATCTCACATGTGCTTGGGAGCACAGCTTTCTCCTGCTGCAGCTCCTGACCCCTCATGCTGCTGCTGCTCCCCAGGAGACAGCCCCTTTGGTGGGCACAGCTGCCCTGTGCTTGTGCCACTCTCAGTCGAGTTGGAGGGTGGAGAGTGGCTGACCAATGATCCTCTCCCAAATTATTGACGTACCTTGTTACCTAGGTCCTGAAGTGGCATAGTTGGTGCCCAGAGGCTAGTGGACTTTTACCAACACAGTTCTTCAGCTTCTCTCCCTAACTTCTCTCTCAGTTGGGACTCTGAGAGACCAGTCTGTGGCTGGGTCTTGAAACAGAGCCCATGTCGTTGAAATCATCCCTGTCTCCTTTCAGCTTCTCTCCCTAACTTCTCTCTCAGTCGGGACTCTGAGAAACCAGTCTGTGGCTGGGTCTTGAAACAGAGCCCATGTCGTTGAAATCATCCCCGTCTCCTTTCCCCTCCATCTCCTGGGGTATCTCTACCCCAAAAATGTCTTTCTCTTCCTTGAGCCAAAAGACATGAAGATCTATCGTATCATTCTTAACAACTCATACAAATAGATTCTTAGGGGCAGCAAGCCACAGATACCCATATCTCAGCAATATTCTTTCTAGTACACACAAACTTATAGACACATAATTTTTTACAACAAAATTGTGATTATACAATATACCCTGAAGCCCCAATCTTTCACTAAACAAAATGGCATTAACATATTCAGATGTCATTAGATTGTCAATTTTATTAACTGTATAGAATTCCATTTCATCACTGTATAATATATTTGGGCCCATTCCCCTTTTATTAGGCATTTATGTTGTTCCTCACTATTGAAAATATTAGTAATGCTGCACTGAATATCATTGTAAAGCAGTTTTACACATTTGTTTGTTATTTTCCTAGGATAAATTTCTAGAATATAATTTGAGGAGTTTTGATACATTTTGTAGAGGAAAGTTATGATGATTTTATGTATCAGCTTGACTGGGCCACAGTATATACCCAGATAGCTGGGTTAAACATGACTTCTGGGAGTGTCTGTGAGGGTATTTCCCGAAGAGATCAGCATTTGAATTGGTGGACTGAATAATGCAGGTGGCTCTCCCCAGCATGGGAGGGCATCATTTACTCTGTTGAGGGCCTGAATAGAACAAAAGGGTGGAGGAAGGTTGGATTTGTTCTCTGCTTGACCGCTGGAGCTGGGACATCAATTTTCTCCTGCCCTCAGGATTCCTGGTTCTCAGGCCTTTGGACCTGGACTGGGATCTATCCGGGGTGGGGAACTTGTCGCCTTGGGGCCACATGTGGCCTTTTGGATCCTTGAATGTGACCTTTTGACTGAATCCAAATTTTATAAAACAAATTCTTTTAATAAAGTATAGTGTATAGCACAGTCTAGTCTAATATCGGCTCTCTGGCTCTCAGGCCTTCAAGCTACACCACCAGCTTTCACGGGGCTGCAGCTTGCAGACTGCAGACTGTGGGACTTAGCCTCCGTAATCATACGAGCCGATACCTTACAATCAATCTTTTTGTCTTTATCTATGTATCTCCTATTGGCTCTCCTTCTCTGGAGAAACCTGACTAATACAAAAAGATTTAAGGATTTTCTTTTAGGCAACAGTGTCTGCCCACCCAAAGCACATTGGAATAGCAATCTAATATCCAAAATGGCTTGGAAAGTGAAGTACTTCAGTTACTGGAACATTCTAGTTAGCGGAGAATTTCTGTCTGCCAATATCGTACGTGGGAGGACTATTTCTAAACACTTAACACTCAATTACGCAGAACGAAATTCCATCTTCCTTTGATAATTCACCAGTCACTTGCAGTGCGTCAGGGTCATCATTATCACCTCACTCTCACTGTGGTGCTTCAGGGAAAGCTCTCTGTAGGCGGCAAAGGTTTATGAAAATGTAAAGTTTTGCTGTTTTCGTTTTCAAATATGGGAGAAACCATATTGACCAGATTCACCAATAAATGACGTATCTTGAAAGCTGCTTTTTGGAGTAAGTTTTTGATAGCAACTTGTTTACATGTCATTTACCTCTTCCTTATAAAAGCAAAATAAAGGATATGTAAAAATTCCTCTTTCAGCTTATGATGTGTTCCAGATGAATGTGTTTTACTATAATTTTAATATCTCACAACATTATTCAGTCATAAATTTTTTCTGGTATTCTCCAATGACAAAAATGCAGGTGATAATAAAGGGAAGCATCACAATGAAGGAAGAAGTGCTTTCCCTCACCCAGTGGATTCAGTGAGTGAGGAATCCACAGGCAGACCCAGCACTGCCCCTAACAAACTCTTGTAGCCATGTCCTTGGGTAAGTCAATTATTCTTTCTGGAACATGTTTTTTTGTAGATAATAAAAAGGCAATAATTTCTAAGATCCCTTTGAGCTTTGAAAGTTCTACGATTTTATGACTTGGCTCACTTCTTTTGAAGGATTTGAAATTCTGTTCTCTCATTTTCTTGAACAGTTATCAAGCTAACAAAAACCAGTTTTGTTAGACAGCAAGATGTGGAGTGAGAATTGCCCCAGTGTCCTGGAACATTGGCTAAAGCCCCATAGCTGAGAACAGTGGGTGAGATGTATCTCCTCATTTTAAAGAGAGGAACTAAAACATCCTGCTGAATATACTCAAAGAAAGAAGAACCTGTCCAGCAACCTCAACCCCAACAATGCCCAGCAGAGAATAAAAAACTAGTTTAGAGATTCAATGGGTGACTTGAGAGCTGCACTGAAAGGTTTTTAGACTAGCAGGGAGAACCGTGGTATCTCTTCTCCATTTACCTTTCTAGGGTTGTCCTTCCCCCAGTCAAGTGATGGGGACTCAAGAGAAATACTTGTAGAGGTTGAGGGTGCCTGTGGAAAGTGGAGAAGGGCCTCTCACTTCCCCAGTGGATATTCAGGGGTGTGGAGGGAGATGCAGTGAAAGGGTCTTTGAAAGGCTTCTTTGAGATTGTATGAGAAACTCATGACTGATGCCTGTTCTCCCCCTAGAATAGGGGCTGGAGACCAGCTGTGGCCATGCACAATGGGAGGGTGAGGGAGAGAATAGCAGTAGGCAGCCACCTCCACCACCACACTTTGGTCTGGCAAGGATGAATGAGTTTCCTATGGCCAAGTGGGAAGTTCCTCGACTTGAGTCACCATATAAAAGGGCAGCCTGCAGGGCATGAGTACTTCATGAGGAAGAGCTATGGGGTGAATTACCCAGATAGCTAGAGTTAGCCAAGGGAGGTTTATGGTGGCACCAGTGACATGAAAGTCTTCCATTCTTCATCTAATCCTCCTCCCCACTACTTGGCCCTAGGATATCCAGAAGACAGAGTGGAGAGGTAGCAAAGAATGAAAGACCACATCTGGTCCTTTCTCTCACCATAGGTACTTGAGCCATGAGTTAGACTTGGGCTAAAGAGGAGAAAGAAGTTACATATTGCATCTGAGATGAAAGATTTAATGTTAGACTGGATTGGGCTTCTTAATACCCAAAAGAAGTAATGATTAACTAAATGACCCTATTTATACCTGAAAAGTGAACAAACATTTCTGGAGCTGCCTGAGATTCCATGAAAATGAGGGAACAGGGGACATAAGTGAGCAGGTGTCATGAGTGGTGGCCCCCACCCTAATCAATGTGGAAATAACTTCACCATGTCTGGAAGTAATTATTTCAGGACTGCTATTTATTGTCTCTGTATTTTTATAGCTGGGAAAACTAAGACATGGACTATGATCCTTTAACCAAATATCTGTGTTACCTATTACATGTTCTAACAGTGTGTGATTATTTTTTTTTTCCAAACACATTTTCCTGTGTTTTCTCCCCCTATGGCCTTGTTCATTTTCACTACCATAGTATTACTCTAAAATATTAACTCCATAGTAATACCACAAATCAGTAAATGTCATTTCTTCATTAGATATATAGAGGGAGATTTATGATGAAGTACTAAAAAAAAAATCTATCTATAAAAAAGTAATGTTATATTTTAACCATAGAATTATTACTTGCAGGGAATTCCATCTTCAGACATATAAGGGATTTGCCAAACAAGATTGAATGTTCTTTATTTAGTTATATGAGTATAGAAAAAAAATCTATGCTTTTCAAAGAAATGTCTTTATAAAATTGGGTTTGTGGAAAGTTATGATCTTTGATGACAGACTTGGGTGAAATTCCTGGCTCTTCCACCTGCTATCTCTGTGACCCAGGGCAAATCATTTAGCCTGTCTGAACTTTAGTTTGCTCATCTGTAAAATGGGACTAACAGTATTTATTTCATCAGATTGTGAGTCTGTAAGCATTAAACAAAATCACATATCTTACAGACTGACTCAAAATACAGTCAATAAATTTTAGTTTCCTACCCGTCTTCTTCTGCTATTTGATCCTAAACACATTTTGGTTAGTTTTTATTTATTAATATACACACGTGTATTTTACTTAACTGGGTTTTGAATAATTACAAACATAATCTGTAATATTTGTTACAAGTCAAAGAGAAGTGTAGTAAAATGTTTAATCACTGCACCATTCCCAATCCCAAACTCTTGAAATACCCAATATTAACAGCTTTGGTGTGTTTGGGGAGCACTCTTTCAAACCTTTCTCATTTCTCATGCAAGCATCTTTTACACATTACTCTGAAGATTGCTTTTTCCTCAATTGAGGCACCTGTCCATGCCAGAATGGATGTGGTAAATGGCTCAAGGGGAGCTTAACAATGTGTTAACACATTGTTAGTTTCCAAGGTAGGACTTGGTCCTCTGAATGATTTTGTTCCCTCTGGCCATTTGCCTTGGTGAGTGGGATGTGAGCTACTTGCTGGATTGGAAACTGCTCCTGATGTCACCTTGCAAGCTCTTCCTGTTTAGAACAAATCCAGTCTCTGGGTCACTAGAAAGTCACATGTCATATGTCACAGACTGTTCGCCTTTCTCTCCCATCACTACTTATTACTTTAGGTTGTAGGCTGAGATCCCAACATCTTTATCTCTCAGGAGTTGGAAGCCTGGGAAGCTTCTGTTCCTCTCTCTCCTCTTTCTTCCCCTATCTCTCCACCTTTGTCATTGTCTTTTAGGAAGGTGTTGCTCCATGTGTCTCAGAATTGTTTCTCTCACCTTTTAGAAACCTGGATTCCAGTACTGATGGCATCAACACACTAGAATCAATGGGGGAAAGAAATATATCTGCATCCAACTCTGGGCAGAGTACCATGAGACCTTAGCCATGGAAGCTGGGGTGTCATGTTCAAAGCATCACCAAAAACTGTGTTTCCCCTGACTTTCTATGAGCATGAAGACCTAACATCTGTGAAGTGATTTCTTCTTGGTTTCTCTCTTTTAGAATAATACTAATAATGATAATAACAATTTTGTGAATGCTTCCCATGCACCAAGTTCTGTGTGAAGCACTTCTTGTACATTATTTTATTTAATTCTTACAACAACCATTTTGGGTTTTTGCAGAGGGGAGTGGATTTATTTATTTATTTATTTTTCCTTTTTTTAGTTTAATAGATACAGGGGATAGAAGTTAAATTCTGTTATATGTATATATTGTATAGTAATGAAGTCTGGTCTTTTGGTGTAACCATCATCCAATTAGTGTACATTGTACCCCATAGGTAATTTTCCATCCCTCATGCCCTCCCACTCACACTCTTGTGAGTCTTACAGTTTTCAAGGTATCAGATCATATCATCAGCAAACAAAAATAGTATGACTTCCCTTTTTCCAACATGGATACCTTTTGTTTTCTTTCTTTCTCTTTTCTGATTTCTCTGGCTAGGAATTCAAGTACTATGCTAAATAGAAGTAGTAAAAGTGGGCATCCTTGTCTTGTTCCAGTTCTCAGTGTGAAATGTTTTCAATTTTTCCCCATTCAGTCTGATGCTGGCTGTGGGATTGTCATATGTGGTTTTTATTATTTTGAGTTATGTTCCTTCTATGCTGAGTTTTTAGAGGTTCTTTATCATTCATGCTAGGGTGCTGGGTTTTATTGAATGCTTTTTCTGCATCTGTTGAGATGATCATATGGTTTTTGTTTTTAATTCTGTTTATGTGGTGGAACACATTTATTGACTTTTGTATGGTGAACTATCCTTCTATCCCTAGGATAAAATCTACTTAGTGATGGTGAATTATTGTTTTATGTGCTGTTGGATTTGATTAACTAGTATTTTGTTGAGGATTTTTATATCTATGTTCATCAGAGTTATTGGTAGTTTTCAGGTTTTTGTTGCATCTTTCCTGTTGCATCAGGGTGATACTGGCTTCATGGAATGAGTTAGAGAGAACTCCCTCCTTCCTGATCTTTTAGAAAAATTTCAGTAGGCTTGGCACCAGTCCTATGTACATTTGGTAGAATTCAGCTGTGAATCCATGTGGTCCTGAGCTTTTATTTGTTGGGAGATTTTTTTAAATTACTGATGCAATCTTGCTACTCATTATCGATCTATTCAAGAGTTCTATTTCTTCCTGGTTCAATCTCAGGAGGTTGTATGTTTTCAGGAGTTTGTTCATTTCCCATTTCCTCTACATTTTTTATTTGTGAGCATATAGCTGTTCATAATAGTTTCTGATGATCTTTTGTATTTCTGCGGTATCAATTGTAATGTTTCCTTTTTCATTTCTGATTGTGTTTATTTGGATTTTCTCTCTTCTTTTCTTGGTTAGTCTACCTAGTGGTAGACTGATTAGTGACCAAATGATTGTTCAGGAGCATGTTGTTTAATCTCCATGTGTTCATATAGTTTTTCAAGTTCCTCTTTGTATTGATTTCTAGTTTTATTCTACTGTGGTCTGAGAAGATACTTGCCATAATTTCTACTTTTTAAAACTTGTTGAGACTTTTTTTTGCAGCCTAAAATGTGTTCTATTTTGGAGTATGTTCCATTTGCTGATGAAAATAATGTATATTATGTAGTTGTTGGTCGGTATGTTCTGTAAATGTCTGTTAAGTCCATTTGATCTAAAGTTCAAATTAAGTCCAATGTTTCTTTGTTGATTTTTTGTCTTGATGATCTCTCTAGTGCTGTGAGTGGGGTGGTGAAGTCCCCCACTATTATTGTGTTGCTATCTCTTTCTTTAGGTCTAGTAATATTTGTTTTGTGAATCTGGATGCTCCTATTTTGGGTGCATATATATTTAGTGTAATCATATCTTCTTACTGAATTGATCCCTTTATTATTATATAATGACATTCTTTGTCTTTTTCTTACTTTTTAAATTTATAGTCTAATTTATTTGATATAAGCATAGCTACTCCTGCTTGCTTTTGGTTTCTATTTGCATGGAACATCTTTTTCTACATCTTTACTTTCAATCTATATGGGCTAAGGTGAGTTTCTTGTAAGCAGCATACATTGAGATCATGTTTTTAATCTGTTTTTCCAATCTATATCTTTTAAGTGGAGCATTTAATCCATTTATGTTCAAGATCATATTGATGTGTGAGGCTTTGTTCTTGTCATATTGTTAGTTGATTTCTAGTTGTTTTATAATTTCTTTGTTTCTTTTTTTCCTGTTTTTGTCTTGTGGTTTGCTGAATTTCTGTCATGTTGTCATTTAATTCCTTTCTCTTCTTCCTTTGTGTGATTATTTTATATGACCTGTGAGTTTTGTATTTTTGTGTGTTTTTGTGATAGTGAATGTTGACCTTTTGTATCCATGTTTTATATTCCTTTGAGCATTTCCTGTATGGCTGGTCTAGAGACAAATTCTCTCAGTGTTTGCTTGTCTGGGAAAGACTTTATTTCTCCTTCATTTATGAAACTTATTCTGGAAGGATATAAAATTCTTGGCTGGCACTTTTTTTCTTTCAGCATTTAAAAAATGCCATCCTATTCTTTCTTAGCCTGTAAGTTTCTTCTGAGGGTTCACTATTATTCTGATGGAATTTCCTCTATAATTAACTAGATGCTTTTCTCTTGCTAATTTTAAAATTCTCTCTTTTACTTTGACTTGAGTCATTCTGATTATAAATATGCTCTTATGAAGGCCTTTTTGCAATGTATTTCCCTTGGGATGATTGGATCTCCTGTATCTGAATGGCTAACTCTCTTGCTAATCCTGGGAATTTTTTAAATCAATTATTTCCTTAAATAGGTTTTCTAAAGGTTTTGTTATCTCTTTCCCCTTGGGAATACTGAGAATTCATAAGTTCAGTCACTTTATGGCATCCTTGATGTCTCAAAGTCTTTGCTTATTCTCTTTTATTCTTTTTTCCTTATTTTTGTCTGACTGGGTATTTCAAAAGACATGTCTTCAAGTTCTGAGATTCTTTCTTCTGCTTGGCCTAACCTACTCTTGAAGTCTTTGAATGTGTTTTATAGTTCCTTCAATGAATTCTTTTAGCTCTTGAATTCTCCTTGTTTTATTTTTATGATCTCTATCTCTTTGGTAAATTTCTCATTCATATCTTGACTTGATTTTCTGATTTCTTTATATTACTTTTCAGATTTCTCTTCTATCTTACTGAGCTACCTTAGAATCAATATTTAGAATTCTTTATCTGGCATTATCAGGAAGTCTTTTTGATTGAGATCTGTTGCTGGACAACTGTTGTAGTACTTTGGTGGTGTCATGTTTTCTTGCTTTTTCATGTTTCCTGTGTCCTTCATTGATAGCTGAGCTTCTGATGTAGCAGTGACTTGTTCCAATTTTTTGAAATTGCTTTTGATGGGGAGAATTTTTTCCTGAAGATATATATATGTTGTTGGTTGAGTAGCATACTTTGGCTTTGATTTTGGTTGCCTGTAATAGTGTGATCTTTGTATGATTTCTTAGGCAGTAACATGGGCTCAGTGGTATCTGTGATTTCCTAGATGACTTAGGGAATAGTTATTAGTTGAGGCTGTGGTGAAGTTTTGCTGGGGGCTGGAACACCAGCTGAATCAGCTTTTGGGCCCCAGTGGTGGAAGTTGGCTAAGGATGCCTGATTTTAGGCCCTAAAACAGCTTACATTGGCAATAGTGTTAGTGTGTCCTGGGGGGGTGGGCAGTTCTTCAACCTTCAGGTGGCTTGCTCAGTAGCTAGTAGTTGGAGCAGAGGTCCAGGTATGTATGGTCTGGTACAATGTGGGAGGTGGCAGTAGTGGTGGTTGAGCTGCCCACTAGGATCCAAGTGGTGTTACTGATAGCTGCAATGGATTTGGCAAACTAGTCCCCAGTATCACAGCTGTCTGTAACAGGGCGGTTAGGAGAGTTTGGTCTCCCCTGTCCCTTCCTGGCCAGGTGGCAGCTGCAGCAACATCACCTTGAACTCAGACTGAGGGTGGGGAGCAGCCCAGCATTAAACTCTCAAAATGGTGTCTGGTGTGGGCTTGCAATCAAAAAGGGCAGGGCCCTTTTCAGGAAAGCAGCACTGGCAAGAAACTATGGAGAGTACTGTCTACTCATATCTAAGTCTCATAGGATCCCATAGCTGGGCACTGGGGATTGTCCTAGGTGTATGTAGGATAGCTTGAGCTTCCCTGTCTTTCCTTAGCTGGGTGAGGCTGTAGCTGCTTCTGCCTGAACTCTGCCCCTGAGAGTGGGGTGCTGCTGAGCTTTAAACTCCTCAAATGACATCTTGGGCCTGTGACCAGAGAGGGTGAGGCCTCTTCCAGGCAAACAGCATGGGCAAGATGCTGGGTAAAGTGCCCTCCACTCGTGTCTCAGTCTCACTGCAGCTTGTAGTGGGGTGGTAGAAATTCTCCTAGGAGTGGTAGGAGAGTTTGGGCTTCCCTGTCCCTTCTCATCTGGTTGAGGTTTCAGCTGCATCAGCCTGAACTCAGCCTGAGGGTGGGGCACTGCCTGGCTTCAACTCCCAAAATGGTGCTCTGGGCTTGTGACCAGAGAGAGCAGGGCACTTCTGACACAGTCTGCACTAGAAGGGAACTGCAGGGAGTGCAGCCCACTCTAGACTTGGTCCCACAGCAACTTGGTGCAGGATGTCATACACCGTTCTAGATGCATACTGGAAAGTCTGGTTTTCTTGTTCCTCCCCAGCCAGCGCTTGCAGGTGCATCAGCTCAAACGCAACCTGAGGGTGGGGGCACAGCCCGGTGTTAAACTCTCAAAATGGTGCCTTGGACCTGTGACTAGAAAGGCTGGGGCCCCACCCAGGCAGGCAGTGTGGGAGGGAAACCATGGAAAATGCTGTCCACTCATGTCTTAGTCTCAATAGCAGCTCACAACAGGGTGGTGGGGATCTTCCTAGGAGTACATATGAGTACCTGGGCTCCTTTATCCCTCCTCAGAGCCACACACTGGCTGCAGGTGCACCTACAGTTTCTAGGGATCTATGCTCTCAGAATGGCACCCGGCTCAAACTGCTCTAGGTCAGATGCCTGTGGAATTCTGGGTGGGTTCCCTTTCTGGACCAATGAATCTGTGCAATCTCTAAACAGTTCCCTATGTTAGGCCCAAGACCTGTGTGGGTCAGGGGATTCTCTTATAACCAAGATCACAAAAGCTCATCTTGGAGAGTGGAGTCTGGGGGCTTCTCTCTTACTGTTTCTTCATGTCCAGGAGCTTATCTCTGCTGTTAGCCAGTCCTCAGTTGGGTAAGTTGCCCTGAATCTTGTGCTTCCCATTGCTTCCCTGTTGAAACATAGTGTTTTCTCCTAGATGATCTGTTTGAAATGTGAGAATATGCTTACTATTCTAGTTTTTTTCCATGGAAGAGGCACATGTATCTGTTTCAAGGTGGCCATCTTGATCCTTGCACATGTACCTGTTTCTAGGTGGCCATCAAGATCCTCCATCTTGATCAGAACAACAATTTTTGGATGAGAAAAATAATGTTCAGGAATGTTAGGTAACTTTTGCGATGGATTATAATTCTAAATGGTGGAGTTGAATTTGAACCTAGAACCATCTTCCTCTGAAGCCTATTTTCTAATTTAGCCACCGTGTTATAGTGGTAGAAGAAAAAAGTCCCACATAAAGCTAATGTAGGCAGAATAAGGTAGGATGAGGTTTCCCAATTACCTATGCCAGGGACATTGTAAGGAGAAGTTTTCTTTATGCTCATAGTTGGGCAAAATTGTTGCATGGTAAGAAAGCAATATGGTCAAGTTTTATCATGTACTCTATTGCTGGATAATCAATTTAAAAGGTAATAAAAAATAAAAAAAATTATTTGATAAAACTGTGATAACATTATTTCTCTTGTTATTTTCAAGGAACTGCAGCATCTTTTGGGGGCTTGTGATCAAAAATTCAGACACTAAAAGGCAAAAAAGATTTACAGGGTCTTTTTTACCCTTTATCTGATTCTTACTTCTCCTGTTTCATCACCTTGAAATGTGTCATTGATCATCTATTTGGAACCCACTAGCAACTGAGATCTCAATTCAATATGACAGAGAAGAAGAACCAGACATGTAAATAGACAATTGTAACAAAATTTGATGCATGCTATAACAAAGCTATGTATAGGTAACTATGGGAGTGTAGAGGCAAGGCCTGGCTTGGAGAGATGGGGAGTCATAAAAGGATTCCAAGGGAAAATGATATTATGTTGACTCTTGAAGGAAAGACGCAAGTATGGCAAATAAGGGAAACAGTGGGGGAATGAGCAAGTGGGGATCATTCAGAAGCAGGCAAAAATATCAAATATTTAGCAAGCATGTGAATCATGTGGCAGATGTCTCACTGTGGTAGAACATGGACTATGGTAGAGGAATATTAGCAGATGAAGCAAGGCCCAGACTGGAAACTATCCCATGCTGAGGAGTTTGAATTTTATCCTGAAGATGAAAAGGAGTCCCTGAAGAGTTTTAAGGGATTGACAGGATCAAATATGTGTTTTGAATGAGGTAGAATGAGAATGGCATCTGGGAGACCATGAGGAAGTTAGTGCAGGCCTGACAGAGGAGCAATGCATGAGGACACATGGGGGGGGGTTGTTAAAGGTAACAGAGTTTGATGATTGTGTGGGTGTGGTGTGGTGTGGTGTGGATAGAGTGGGAGAATTAGAGGATGATGCCCAGGTTTCCAGCTCGGGCACCTCAAAACATGAAGCAGAAGGATGCAGACAGAAGCTGAGCAAGTTCTTTGCCATCACTGGCAAACTCTAGTTGTAAAGTGATTCTTCTTGTATTGACCTGAAAACTACTGTGACCCTTTAACATTCTCTGGGTTGATCTTAGTCTCTGTTCCATTATTACAAATGGTAATGAACATTATTTTGTAGATGCGCTAAGATGCAAGTAAATAGAGACTTGTATGAATAGATTGCTTAATAAGCCAGATTTTATTGTGTCTCTCTCTCTAAATATATACACATATATGTTTGCCTTTGAGCTCCCAGAAAAACAAAAATTACAAAACTCCAAGTGTTCATTTCCATGATTATGATTACTATCTGAAAAACAGAATTACCTTCTGAGATTTTAAAAGGAACAAGTAAATAAAAGTTCAGCAAGTGCAAACATTGAGAAGCAATGGATAAATTGTGAAAAAAGTAATCAAACCCCATCCTTCCCCTCCACCCACTGGCCTCTTCGTTGCTGTGTGTTGTAAGTATTGCCATTCATTCGACCATAATGACTAGGAGGCTGACTGCAGCTCTGTTCCTGATACAATACTCCCTGTTTCACAAAAGCCCTTAGGAGGAGAGAATCAGAATTTGCTGAAGGGCACAAATATCAGCAGTATTCGGCTATCCAAATCCAACCTAATGACATTCAGCTGAATCTGGGATGTCAAAGATGCTGTTCACCCTCGGTGACAATTGCTACTGCATTTTCCTTTTCCCATCCAGACTTTTTTCAAAAAGAGGATGTCTTTTGACGTGGTCAGTTACTGAACTTCACTGAGGAAAGAGACATGAAGAATGAAGTGATTTGAGTAGCGGCACAGTTTTTGGAGGTTATGCCAATTCTTGCTTAAGCCAAAATGCCTCTTGCTTAAGAAATCAGCACAAACTCCAGCTTCACGGTCTTTTCTTTCTTCCCAGCAGATCTTTACTTACATGGCAAATTTGCAACCACATCTTATTTTAATAGGAGTAAATATAGGTATTTCTCATTCTTACATTGAGCCAGTATCACATTTTAAATATATGGGAAAACACTGTGTTTAATGCAGTCTCATTAAGTTAAAAAATGCTATAAAATATCAGCTGAGGATGTAGATTTAAAGACGGTGGAATACTGGTATTTTCATTTCACTCCCCTCTCTTGAAATTCACTGAGCCATGGAAATTAATTTTTAGAAAATGAAAGAATAAAAAGGAGAAAAAGTTCTCTCTGTAATGAAACGAGAAAACCACACAAACTTGAACCACAACCTGTAAAACACACTCACCTAATGTTAAGTCTAGGTTAAGATGATGGAACATAGGAAAGCCAAATACATGGCTTCTTAGAACATAAATAATTTACACATCTCCCCAAAGCTCCTTGCCAACAAAGTCTCCCTGTGGACTTTGGGTGAAAGAGAGAAGGCAGAAAATGGACAGATTGCAACCGTTTGGCTGGTGATTATCTTTCAAAATTGTCTTAGAGCAGTTTTTGTGAAACCATGGATAAGTCAAAAATTCATATTATTTTCAAATGTAAGTTCCATCATGGAACCAATGTGGAGCAAACAGCTCAAAATATCAACAAAATGTTTGGGAAGGATGTGGCTAATTAATGCACAGTACCTGGATGGTTTAAGAAGTTCTGTTCTGGTGATTTTAATTTTGAAAATGAGCCACATGGGTGACCTGAGACCAAAGTGGATAATGATGAACTGAAAGCTGTAGTGGAAGTGAATCCACCTCAACCTATGTGTGAATTAGCAGCAAGGTTTGACATTACTATCCCAACAACACTGGACCATTTGAAAGAAATGGGTAAGGTAAAGAAGCTGGATAGATGGGTTCCACATGAATTAAATGAGTGTCAGAAGAGACATTGTCTTGAAGCTCACCTTTCTTTGCTGTCACGACATAAAGGCGAAACATTTCTACACCATATTGTTACATGTCATGAAAAATGGATTCATTTTGACCATTGCAAACATCAGGAATGATGGTGGGATAAAGATGAAGTACCAAAACACAGCCCAAAACCGAATATTCACCAAGAAAAGCTAATGGTGTCCGTTTGGTGGTCTAGCACTGGTATTCTCCACTGCAGCTTCATGAAACCTTGTCAATCAATCACAGCAGATGTCTACTGCAACCAACTGGATGAAATGATAAGGATGCTTGCAATTAAGCAGCTGAGATTGGTCAATAGAGATAGGCCAATCCTCTTGCAAGATAGCGCTCAACCATAGGCCGCACAAACAATGCTGCTCAAACTACAGAAGCTGGACTTGGAAACTCTCTGTCACCCACTGTATTCACCAGACCTTGCACCAACTGACTTTCACTTTTTCCAGGCTTTGGACCATTCTTGCAAGGAAAAATATTCAATTCTCAACAAGCTGTAGAAAACCCCTTTTATAACTTCATTGACACTTGCTCTCCTGGCTTCTTCACTTCTGGCATAAACAAGCTACTGTTAAGATGGCAAAACTGTGTTGATAGTTTAAGCACATACTTTGATTAATTGTACTGCTTTTGTTTGAGATATAATAAACTAAACTTTTGATTCAGAATCAGACATTTCATATTTAATGATCCATTAGAATGTCTGTGAATTAAAGCAGAGAATTATCTCCTATTTTCTCTTGAATGGCCAACTTTTTTGTGGCATTCCTATGCAAAGGATCTTAACTCTTTGTCTGCCTTACAAATAGAATATTTTCTTCTGAATTTTTAATTATTATTTAAATTTTGTACATAATTTATGTTGTTTTGGTATTGCCTTTTTTTTTGGTGAGGGACATTTTTTTTTTATTTTTTTGGTTGCACAAACTCTATTTATTGCTCTGAATGGCAGTAAGTTTTTCCTCTTGACTTTCTAGGAAGTGTCATCTCTGTGTGCCTCACCTTCTCTCCCATCTCTTTGGGGCAGCTTCTTTTCCAACCCTAGACTCTCCCCAGTCTTTTTTTTTAAATATTTATTTATTTATTTTATTTCAGCATATTATGGGGGTACAAATGTTAAGGTTATGTATATTGCCCTTGTCCCCCCTCCCCCCCTTGAGTCAGAGCTTCAAGCCTGACCATCCCCCAGACGGTGCACATCACTCTCATTATGTATGTATATACCCATCCCCTCCTCCCCCCTCCCGTCTGCCCCACACCCGATGAATGTTGTTCCTATGTGTTGGTGGGGGACATTTTAGGTACCCAAATATATTCTTTCCTACATTTGGTGCTGTATTTAGAAAACCTTATCCATCCTGATATTTTTGCTAAAATGTTAGTTCATCTGAAGCTCATCTTAAAATTTACCTTTACAACAAATCAACTGAGTAACTGAGCATTCTCTCTGCTGTCACCTTTATATCACATGCTAACTTCTCTATGTTAACCTTTTGACTTTTCTTTATAGCTTTTTAAAGTGATGGTACAAGACTGGGTATTGTTAATGAATAATTGTTAGATTTGGTAGATATTGAAAATGGCATTGTGATCATGTAAAAACAATTTAAGGGGCATACTGAAGTATTTGGGGGCCTGCAATGTACTTCACTTTAGCAAAATTAAAAGAGGGTAAAAAAAGAAGTAATTGTGGAGAAAAGTTAATAGCTGCAGAGGCTGGGTGAGGGACAATGTCACACTCTCTACGTGTGAGCATGTTTGGAATTGTTCATGATAAACTCTTTAAGAAAAAGATTAAGTTGACATCATCTATCAACAATCTTGGATTCACTGCTCTTTAATAATTGGAGATCTATTCTTTCATCTCAATCTATTTTATAACCTTTCATCTAAGTTTGTCCTTTCTCTCTGCTTTGGCACCTGAGAACCCTCTAGTTTTATCTCTCTTACTTCTGTCTCTTGGCAAACTGCTGGTGCTGCCCCCATGCATTGGCTCTCGGAGCAGTTTGCGTGGGGTTGGCTGCTGCCCCCTGGCTGTCCTCCTGAGAGAAAGAAGGGGAATTTCTGGAGGTGCCCGGTTGGCCTCTTTCCCCAATTGTTCCCCCACCCCAACCTTCACTCCATGGTCAAAGACGTAAAGTTATTCTTTCAATCAAGCACCTTTTATTATTTTGCTACCCTTATTCAGAGAAAGAAGCATCTTATTTTCTGATGGTAATAATTATATGCCCTCTTATTAATATATATAGTTATCATCCTACCCTCTCTTTCAAATTTTCAAACAACAAAATTGCACATCTATAAGCCTTGTATAATTTACTAAAGAAGTTCCTAGGGTAGAACATTCCACAAGAAATATCCCCAAGGGAACAAGTTGCTTCTCCCAAGTATTTCTTTCAGACCCATAACCACTGTGTCTCCTCTTACTTTCTTTTCTTTGGCAACCTCTTATATTCTAATTTCAGATAGCAAAATAAAGAACTATCACAAAGTGGTAAAACTCAAGTGGCAGAAGATCAGAACCTTTCCACAATAATGCTGAGATCATATTTTTTCTAGGCCTTCTGTGAACTGCTTTGCATGTATTTTCATTTAATCCTCAAAATACTCCCATAAGGTGTATATTTTAACATCACCACTTTGCAGATGTAGAAACTGAGGACCAGTGAGGTTAAATGAAGTTGCCCAGGGCCACGAAGCTGGTAAGTATCAGTGCAGGGATTCAGACTCAAGTCTGTCTGAATTCGAAGCTCATGTTGTTGAACACCATCTAGCACTGCTTCACAAATCCTCATTTATTCAGGACTCACATCAATATTAAACATTCTTCCTCCCCACCCAGGCCTCTCCCTTGTTGCTGGGTGAATGACCGTGCTGTTAGTCACCACCGTGGAAAGAAACCTTTGTGACAGTTAATGGTCTACATGCATGTAGGAAACTCAAAATAAAGCAAAATAGCCTATTTGCATAAATAGAATCTGCTCAAATGTCAGCAAGCACAAGCTAGCAACAAATTTGAAGACAAGGCAAAGGAGAATAAAGTGCCACCACTTGCCTCCCACTCACCCTTGTCCCTGCAGCCTTCGTCTGAGATGCTGGGACCTGCCAGGGAACCGTCCTGTCAGATAAGCCCCAGCCAGATAAACGTTGTCATTTGACTTTAGCGCCTCTCTCTGATCCCAATCAGTTCCAGGGCCAAACCTGACACCCAATCATGAGTAGAATTTGGTTTGACATGTACCTGTCTGTGAAAGCCAAGTTCACCCCTGCCCACTTGACCCCTGTAGCCTCATATGTCGGGATGTGATATCCCAGGTGTCAGCTGTAACACCAAGTGCACAGAGCCGGAGAAAGATGGGCAATGACAGCAGAGGCTCCTATGCCCGGCCCGGGCCTGGCACCGGGACGGGCCTCCTGCCTGGGAGGAGGGAGTTGGGGCTACCAGCTGCACGTCAAGGGGGCTGGGACTGCAAAGCCCCTTCAGCTGGGCCCGTGGGGTCTGGAATGCCACTGCCAAAATTTTTGTTTACTTAAGCATTGTCCTCTCCTCATAATTTCTGAGTCAGTCCATGTGAATTTGGATATCAAACAGCATTTTTCCTCGCTGGAAGTTTTCAGGGGTACAAGAGTATAGACAGACAGTCACCAAAGATCAAGATAATGCACAACTTACCTAGGACTGACCCTCAAGGCAAAGTTGAAAGAGGATGCATGCGAAAAGGAGACAAACTAATCCTTACTGACGATTTGGCATCAGCCCTGTATCAGGTGCTTTGTATAAGTTATTACGATTTTATTGTCACAGCAACATTGCAAAGCTCAAAAAGGAAGCTGCTCAAGATAACACACCTATTAAGTGACATGGCCCTGAAACCTGGTCCGCTGCACTCCACAGCATCCTTCCTTTCTTTTGTACTTCTCCACCCAGGGTGAAGAGACAGCGTTGGGTACAGCAGGTACATTCTCAGTCCTCTGCATTATCTCTTCTGTCTGGCATCCCAGACAGAGATGGGAAGGAATGGTCAAGTCCAGAGTCAAATCAGCCCAACTACTTCCTAAGCGCCCAGGCTCCCTGACAGCTGCCCTTCTTGCAGACATCCGATGGCACCCTTGGGGCTGTGCGGGCTCCTGACTGACCAGGCAGGAGATTTGAGCCCAGGAGGGCAGGGTCTCACACCACAATGCTGTGGCTGATCGGTGACGACTTCTTGACACAGTGATGAGTCAAAAGCTCTTGCTTATCTTTGCGGATGCTGCAGGCAACGGTGGAAATGGCACCCTAGAGTCCTGTGTTCCCAGACTTCAAGATTTTTAATTTTTAAAATATTGAGAACTGTCATGTAGCTGCCAACATTTCCATTTTCCAAGCAAATATATAAACTATTATCATAATTTCATAAAGAAGGGAACTTTAAATACTAAAAATGTAGGAAAGGTGTCATATCATTATAAGACAGGCTTTCCTGAGAAAGAAAGTTGGTAAGGTCCTGTTGAAATGTTTATGTTTCATATTTGTCACAGATGTATGAAAATATCATCAATAACCTGAAAAAGTCCTTAGGCTAACATTAAAGGATCCCCAATTAAGATGGAAAGGCCTTAGACTGAGAGTCAGGGTACCTGCGGCCAATCCCTGGCCCCGCTACTAACCATCCACATGGCCTTGGGCAAGTCGCACCATCTCTGCGGTGCTGGGTTTCCTCCCCCATAGGATGGAGTAATGGTACCCACCTGAGAGGGTGTGGTGAGGGTTAAATGAAACAATGAGTGAGAAACGCAGATGAGGAAACATATCAATTTCCTCCTCTGTTAAATGAGGGAATGGGATGAAATGAGCTTTGCCATCCTTCTCTGTGATTTCAGGAAAGCAGCCCAAGCCTCCTGGCTGGGCCACAGAGCATACGCTCAGAGAGAAAACACTTTCTCAGAGAGAGAGAGAGAGAGAGTGAGCCTCAAAGAGGGTGTATCCTATAGACCCAGGACAGATCAGATTTTGGGTGAGCCCCAGTAAATTCTCAGTCCTTCTTTTACCTGTGGCCTTTTTCTGGTCATCTGGTCATATTCATACACAAATACAAGCAGCCAATGCTTGTGTGCTGGGCCTTGGTAGAGATGGGGCCCCAGAGACACCCACAGTAGGTGGCCCACCTTGGGAAGCTGAGATTAGGGTAGGAAGTAAAACACAAGGACATGAAAAGTTAGATAACAGAAGGTTTCGACCCACACTACATGATTAGCTTTGAATTCACTGGTGTACCAGGACCCTGAATCCCATTCCATCTCTGCTGCCCTCTCTTCTAGACTGTGACACTCTCACGAGACTCAAAGCTCAGCGGGAGGCAGGGAAGAAGGTGGGCCCAGGGCATGTGGCATATGTAGTGCTCAGGCACGAGTGTGAAGAAGGAAGCAGTGGGGTGTCTCGTTTCTCCCTCCACTGTCTTCCACTTTTGCCTCCCAGGGCCTCATCCACCTGAGTCCCACTAGGAACAAGAGGCCCTGCACTGCTCAAGTGTGTCAGTGGGGCAGGAGTCATTGACTTATGCTCACTTTCTCTGCCCTGCATGCAGAGAGATTTACTGTTAGCTGTGTGAGGCCAGAGACAGCTTAGGCAGGAGAAGCATTTTGCAAACTTCAACAATGATTTAAAAGCACTACAGGCTGCATGCATGGAGCACCAGGCTGGATGCAGGTGCATTGATGGCACCTGTCTTTGTCTAACTGTTGGACTTCATCCTGTCTCTAGATCCCATTGTCACAAAACCTGGCCTAGGCCCAGCTTCTTCCATGAAAAGTGTATTTATGGATAACCCTGCCAGCCCCAAGAGGTTCTGGAAGGCTGACAATCATGTGGGGAAGGCCATGAGTGATTGAGTGAGAGAGAGAGAGAGAGAGAGAGAGAGAGAGAGAGAGAGAGAGAGAGAGAGAGTTCATATTACCCATCAGGAAAGTGAGGACAATCCAGATGCGGTTTGCTAAAGGACCTTACATATCAGGATGTTATTAGATAAAGTTGTGAAGATCATACTTCCAGAGTCAAAGTGCAGCTGAAGGTCAACATAGGCAAGGGAAGTGGCTTTAGAAGTTCTCACTAGGAAAGGAAGATTGAGCCAAGCACACTGCCAACTTATCCAAAACCTATTAACTAGCCCGAGGAAGCCGCATCCAGCCCTACAGATTCCAGCACTTGGAAATATGTGTGAAGCAGCACAGGGATGCATGAGTCAATGGGAGCTGGGAGTGGGCAGCGGCGGAGGTTTGAAACAGGTAACAGACCTGGAGAATATTTCATGGCTGCCAACATCAGGTTTCCCATCTGTTCTTTTAAGGTAAAGTTTGAGGCACATCCAAGGAGGGCAGGAGGCAGGTTTCTGAGCTCTTGCTTTATGCAGGGTCTCTCCTTTTTTTAATTATTTGCACATGTGAACCAGAAGCTTTCAAACAAAACCCTGCAAGTTTTATTGCCTTTTTCTGAGCAGCAGAGAGAGTTTCTCTAAAAGCCATCACAATTAAAATGGCACCCGAAGAGGCATTTGTATGGCAACAGAATAAAATAATAAAAAATATGAAATGGTTTAAGGGGGGCACACACCATTCATCCCCTCTCTCCACTCATGCTCCCACCTCTTTCTCCCAGGAGGAGCTGATGTTTAAAATATTGCAGGTCTCAACAGGAAATCTGCTGAAGACGCAAGAGTGAAGTTTAATAGGGTCTGCTCTGTGCTTGATCACCTTGCTGCCAGTGGGGACACCTACTGTTGGAAAGAATGACAGGTCATATGAAAAGAGAAAGGAACAGCCAACAGGGTGAGCATCCTGGGACAGGCAGCACTTCAGTGAGAAATCTCCTGCCAAAGCAGGGAAGGATCTGCCAGGACCTGCCAGGGCTGGATTGCAGCAGAGAATTTTATCTCTCCTGGGGTGGATGTAGGGAACAGGGCTAGAGGTGGCTTTATGCAGATTTTCTGTAAGTCCTAAACTCAAAAAAAAATGTGCATTACACAAACACTGAGCTGGGGCTATCCATTAGCCATTGCCTGGAGCACTGGATTTGTCAGGATTCTCCGGAGAAACAGAGCCAATAGGATATATATATATACACGCACAGATTTATTTATGTTAGGAAATTAGCTCACATAGTTTTATGGAGGCTGAAAAGTCCCACAATCTGCCGTATGCAAGCTTGAGACCCAGGAAAGTCAAAGGTATAATTCCAGCCCATGTCTGATGGCCTAAGAATCAGGAGAAGCAAGGGTTAAGTTCTGATCCAAGCCCAAAGACCTGAGAACCAGAGAGCTGAGAGTGTAAGTTCCAGTCCAAGTCTGAACACTGTGATCCGGGAGTGCTGACGGGGTAAGTCTCAGTCCGAGAGCAGGAGAAGACCGACATAGCAGTGCAAGCAGCCAGGCAGGGAGAACAGGTCCTCCCTCATTCAGCCTTTTGTTCTCTTTGGGTCTCCAGTGGGTTGGATGAGGTCCACCGATGTTGGGGAGAGCTGTGTCCTCTGCTCAGTTGTAACTCAAATGCTAATCTCTTCCAGGAACACCCTCATGGACTCACGCAGAAATAATGCTTAGCCAAATATCTGGACCCTCTGTGACCCAGTCAAGTTGACACATAAAATTAACAATCACAAGCACCCATCTGGAAAATATTTAATAGCATCTGTTAACTAGAGTCTCTATGTGTAAAATCCTGCATACCGATCAAAGTGTGCTCTGGTCCTGCTGGCCAATGTGCAGTGGCTATTACCATTCCTACTCACCCCAAAATAATGAGATTCACTGGGGCATTACCTGCTAATCTCCTGCCAACTTCTGAGAGTAAATGGACAAGTGCAGCAACTGTATTGGAGAAGGACATGGTAACCAGAACCATCCAGATGCCAAATGTACCCTGTCCTATCCCAGTTGGTAACAGCAGCACTACCTTCTAACCTGGGTCAATGACCCCTGTCTCCTTTCCTTGCTTGCTGGTCTCTGTCTGAAAGAGTCCAGAGTACTCAGACAGCAACTGTATATGATAGCTCAATGGGGCTTTCTGTTTCTCCTGGAGGATGCATTTCTTCTTTGTGACCTAGACTTTCAAACCCACAGAGACTAGAGTTATGGAAACAGGATGGACAAACCCCCAAAGTGGGTCGCTGGGAGTGAGGGAAGTGGGGTCACTCTGACTTCTACCCCTTGGTCCCAGATTCGTGTATCCTACATATCAGAGACACAGCGCCATATAATGGTCATTGATTTAGAATGTACATGGTGTCCTAAAGATGGTGCCTTATCATTGCAAGTATCATTTCTAAGCTGGTGCTGTCTTTGAAAAAGTACATTCTATCACTTTGTCAAGCTAGTCGTGTCTGGATGGCATTGCTATAACAGGGAAAATGGGCTCCATGTTCATCTGCTCACTGCAACCCATTCTTTACTATAAAGTGGGTTCCTTGGTCCAGTGATATTATGTGGAATCCTGTGTCAGTGGAGCATATGCTTTAGAAGCCATTAGAGAGTGGTACCAGATAAGGCTTTGAAGGCAGGAAAGGCAAAGCCCAATGTCAAATATATGTTGATTCCAGGTGAGATGAATTTTTGCCTTTTAGACGGTAAAAGAGATCCCATGTTGTCAAGTTGCTACCAAGTGCCTGGTTTGTCTCCTTGGAGATGGTGCCATTCTGGGGAAGGGGCTTAGTTTGGTCTATGTTGCTAGCATAGACATTTGTCAATGGCAATAACTAGATTAGCCTTGGTAAGTGGAAGCCCATGTTGTTGGGCCTGTCCCCTGCCACCACAGCCTTTCCATTAGTGTCCCCTTTGTGTCAGCATGGGGCTAGACAATGAGACAAGCAGGCTGGAGTCAACTTTTCTCAGAGTCATTCTGTCTATTTGATTTTTTAGCGCCTCTTCTGTGGTGAATGCTCTTGGGTGAACACTAATTAAGGAATGCAAACATCTTCATTCTTTGTGCCCACTCCCATAAATACATCTGCATATGTCCTCCCCAGATCTCTCAGTCTCCAACCTTCAAATATCTCTTCTTCCAGGCTCCCAGCCACCAGCTAAGCCATTGGCCATTGACATGAGTCTCCATATATTTTTGCCTCGGTCCACTGCTTTTTCCACACAGAGTAGATAGCCAGTGAATCACCCAGAGCTCTGCCAATTGGAAGGATTTCCCCTTACCATATATTTCAGAGTATTAGCTGGGGGTGGGTGCTGTCTAGCTGCCATCCACTTGTGGTGTGCACCCACATCCTGAGCTCAGACTTTGCCTCTTCAGCCACCCATCATAAGGGACACTTCAAGTAGTCAAAGATGTGAGCTGAGGAAGAGGCACCCCGGGGTCAACATGGGGAATAACGTGGGAGTCTGGGCCACGGGCTTGTCAGTTCCTGTGCCCTCTGGGTCTATTTGTATCTGAGCCTGGGCATAACACTTTCATCTCATGGTGGATAACTGGTAGTCCACGTGTCTTAAAATTTGGTGGGTCTGATTGAATCCAGCTTAGGATAGGCTCTCTGGCCACATGGTCATTTGATATCCCATGATCAGATCCTTATTTCTCCTAGGTCCCAGTAGTATATTTGAGCTCTTTTTCATATGGTGTATAGTTCTCTGATGCAAAAGGCATGATTTTGCTCCAAAATTTTCTGGGTTTATACGAGTTCTGTCTGGAAAGTATCCAGCCATTGTTAACATAACGAGAACAGTTTGCACGACATCAATGTAACCTGGCAGCCAAGGTGAGTGGACTGTAATGTGCATGCTTGAATAATGACGATGTCACTGTATTAACGGGTGGGGCACTAGATGCCGTGGAGTGAGCATGTGTACTGTGTGGCTGTTGCATTCAAAATGACTGAGCGAGTAGAGCAACGAATCTGCATCAAACGTTTCATAAAGCTTGAGCATTCCTCCATGGAAACTATTTGGATGATTCAGAAGGCTTTCAGGGACAATGCAATGAATGCAGTGCAAATAAAGGTGTGGAACAAACACTTCAAAGATGGTTGAGAATCTGTTGAAAATGATCCACATTCTGGAAGGCCTGCAACAAGCAGAACACTGGAGAATGTTGAATGTGTACGGGTTAGGTTAAGAGATGCTGGGAGAGCTGTGTGAGGTCCCAAGGTGCCTACTTTGAAGGTGAATGAGGTGTCATTGTCTTATGTACAATGCTTCTTGTATCTTGTATCTTCTTCAATAAATGTCTCGATTTTTCATATTGTGTGGCTGGATACTTTCTGGACAGACCTCATATTATTGTCCTCTCATTGTGACTTGCTATAGCTCCACAGAGCATCTTTTCCCACCATGGAGAGCACGAGGACAGCTGGATCATATGGTCCAGGTTGCAGAGCTGCTTGCACTGCAAACTGAAGCTTCTGTAGAGCTTTTTTCTACTCTAGGCTTCAATTAAAGCTAGAAATTTTCCATGTTACTTGGTAAATGATCAAAGCAGTATTCCCAAGTGTGGAAGTTCTGCTACTTCTAGAACCAAAGGGAACTATCATGCATTGTGGTTCCTTCTCAGTGGTAGGAAGTATGAATTGAAATAATTTGCCATTATTTTTGGAAGGGCAACCTGAACATGCCCCACACCACTGAATTGCTAAAAAATTCACTGATATGGCAGGCCTCTGAATATTCATAGGTTTTATCGCATACCCCATGAAGCACATGCATCTTACTCAAGGCTTCCAGCATAGCTGCTAGTTCTTATTACTTCTTAACATGACCTCATTAACATAGTGGATGAATGTGACATTCTTTGGAATAACCAGATAATCCAGGTCCCTTCTGTCTCTATGATGATAAAGGGTAGAAGAATTTATATAGCCCTGGGGCCAGATCACAAATACACTTTGCTGTCTGCTCACATGAATGTGGACTGCTTCTTGTCTTTCTTCTCGATGGGGATGGAAAATAACATAACATAATAGCAAAGATTGCGTACCATATACCTGAGGCTGTGTTAATCTGCTCTAGCAAAGATACTACACCTGGCACACAGCAGCTGCAATTGAGGATGAGTTTACAGTAATACACTGTCATCCACTAGGATCCTCCCAGTTTTTGTAGGGACTAAACTAGTAAATTAAATAGAGACATGATGGAAACCACCATCCCTACATCCTTTAGGTCTCTAAGCATTGCATTGATCTCTTCCACTCACCCTAGAATACAATATTGCTTTTGATTTACTATTTTGGTAGAGAAGTGAGGATTAGAGGAAGAGAAGTTTTAGAAGATTGCACTTGAGCTTCCTCACTACAATAGTTCTTACCCGATACTCCAAGGAACACAGTGAGGTTTCTACTAACTACCAAGTATATGCATTTAAATTATTCATTCAGGAACTGAGGAAGTTACCAAGTGAGGGTCCGTGGGCCCAGTGGATGCACTGTGTGCAGCTGTACCTGGAGGATGCACTAGGAACCTCACGATGACTATCAGGGTCCCAGATGTCAATGATAATTTGGGAGGGACCTGTGCTTAACAGTCCTCAAAATATTTACATGATCCTCTTCCCCCAGCGTATGATTACCTGAGTAAGTGGCCAAGGACCTTTTGGGAAAATAATGGGAAAATCATTACCATACATACATTCTATAAAATTTGAAGGGTCCTACCACTTGAGGACCCAGTTTTTTCCTTCTATCTCTGGGTTTTGGATTTGAAAACTGACTTGTGTCTGGAAGCTGGATAACATTCCTCGACTTTTAATTGGGGCAGCTGTCTCCAGTCTCTTGATCATCTATCTTTGATGTTTTTTGATTATACAGATTGAACAAATAATCTTTATTGATGTCCATTTATCTTGCCTCCAGGGATGCTGAGAGATGCCATGTTTTACTAACCATCTCCATAGCTCTCTTGGTGTGTAGTCCCCCTGGTTGCACTCCAGTTTTGTCACTCACTAAGACAACTATACTCAGAGTCAGTAAGACGTAGTTATCCTGCTTCTAGGAGAACTCTGGGTATGGGTAGCCTATTATCTCTTAATACAACTTATTACATCACTAGGCATCCAACTTTGTGGAAATCCTTTCTCATGCAGCAGACGTATGCTTCCTGGATTCCTATCTATGTAACACACCTTTAGATATTTGAAGGGAGCTACCATGCAAACCCTATCCTTTACTTCCCTCACAATGACTAGCTCCTCTTGCTCTAGACTAATCTAAATAGTTTGGCCTTCACATTTGTTAAGGAGGTCAAAATGCTAACCCCAGGTTATCTGGAGGCAAAAGAGAATACATGTATGTGCCCCATTGAGGTGAGGCAAAGTTATACTAAAATGACAATAAAAACAAACAGCTACCATGTGTGGAATGTTTACTATGTGCCAGGCCCTGTGCATAGAACTTTACTCATATAATACTCACAAAAGCCATTCATTTATGCAAGAAATATTTATTAAGCACCTAAGTCATTCTAGAAACTGGAGATGAAGCAGTAAAGAAAAAAAAAACCCTGCCCTTATAGAGCTTACATTCTAGAGGTGGGAAACAGGCAATAAATGAGATAGTTGAGTGCTGTATATATATAGGGTGTGTTAGGTATTGAATGTTAAGGAAAATAATCAAAGGAGGAAAGAAGACAGGAAATGTCAGGTGGTCTGCAAGCTTAGATATCATGTTCAAGAAAGTTCTCACTAAAAGGTAAGTGGAGTGAAGACCTGAAGGAGGTAAAAGAGTGACCTTTGTGGATAAGTGGGGAAGACTGTCCCAAGGAGGATGAGCAATAAGGGCAAAGACCCTGAGGTAGGTATTGTCATCTTCATTTTGCAGATGGTTAAATGACTTGCCCAAGAGCCCACTGCCTGAAAATGGAGCCAGGATTCAAACTCGGGTTGGATTGATGTTAGAGCTAGTGTATCATATACCTGCCCAGCGATGGAGTGTGGGTGATATTAGACAATCTAGAAATGCCCGATGCTACAGATGATGACACCAAAGCCTAGAAGCAGGAAACAGCTTGCTCAGATGAACACGTGAATAATGGCTGAGCTGAGACTAGTGCACTGTTGTTTCCATTCCGCCATCCTTGCCTCCAGAATGCAGACATTTATCCTTTGGCCAGAAATATTTCCCCAACAAATTAATGGATGTGGTAAAACTTTACCAATGTATTTTGCTGATAGGCATTTTAAAGAGTCTTATCTTGACCCAGCTGCACTAAACGATCTCTCTGAGCTCTGGGTTCTCTCATTGGCAGGGGTGGGTTGGGAACAGAGCACGGACTATGGAGTCACATCTAAACTTGAAAACAAGCTCCACGCTTTTCTAGCTATGTGATCTTGGGAGTGGTACTAAACAACTCTGACTCCCAGTGTCACCATCCAGAGTATGAGGATAGGAATGCTCTCAGATGTGGTGGGGACTAGATAAAACAATACATGTACAGCACCTCACGCAGTGATTGGCGTCTAGGAAATGCTCTAATGTGTTCATTGTCTTTTCCTCTACCTAGTTAGTTGTCTTTTCACATGCACAACTCTTGCTTTCTTAGTTTATTGTACTTTTTTGAGAGTTCAGAGGTTGTCTTATATATCTAGCTACTCAACACATTTTATATTAAATGGTGGTGCACAATAAATGCTTAAAAGTGATTATTTGACTGCTGGATTAATGGGGAAGAGAAAGAGTGATTATTGCTTTGGGGCTCTGTCGATGCAACAGTCATCTAGTTGCAACATCTGCCAGCTCACTGCTAACCAGAGTTGTTTTGAGTGATGTGACTGGCCAGCAGGTATCCTCTTACTTCTTCAAAAATCATTCTGTCATTCTGGAGGAGAGGCCACTTTCCAGGTAGAGGAAGCCATTTCTTCAGTCAAGAGAAGAAGAGTAGCTGTCATCACCAGGACATCCAAACCATCAGTAGGTTCTTGCAATTTCCTGGTAAAAAGGCAAAATTCCAGTTTAGCTCACAACTTTAACACCCTCTACCCACAAATCTTTCATCAAGACCACTATTAAAGAGTCAAATTGACCAATTTCAGTTTTTATTTCTTTTGCTTACCCTCTGGCAAGATCTCAATGAGGAGCTAACCAGCTGAAAATAGAAGGAGAAGGCCTGGACCTAGATGATTCAGGCAATGGCTCATCAGCCACCAAAAACTGAAGTTACTTATCATTCATATAAAGTAGAAAAAAATTCTCCATGATAAATATTAGGAATAGTTCAATGCAGTAACCTGTTTATAATTTCTTTTTGAGAAAAAAGGGATTCACTTTTGTAGCACTTTCTCCTGCATTAGCTTGTTTAATCTTCACAATTCTATGAAATAGTTATTACGCAGGTTTACAGATGAAGCAACTGATCTTAACAATATTAAATAACTTGCTCGTGTTTACACAGCTGGTAGGTTGCAAACCTAGGACCTGAATCTATGTGCTTTTAATTTGAGTCCAGTGGTTTTCCCCTGCACCTTGTTTTTCTGCCTCTATCTCAAAAAGGCTGATGAAGAACAATCTCTCCATGGGCAAAGGAGATGAACAGAAACTTTTCCAAAGAAGGCAGAATATTGGTCAAAAAACATATAAAAAAATGTTCATCATCTCTAATCATTAGAGAAATGCAAATCAAAACCACAATGAGATACCACCTAACCCCAGTGAGACTGGCCTCTATCAAAAAATCCCAAAACAGCAAATGCTGGCGAGGATGTGGAGAGATAGGGACACTCT